>JAYKKM010000143.1:2475000-2540000 GCA_035772405.1 Chrysogorgia sp. JL179-B06
GATCAGGTTTTGTATCGTATTGCTTTACGTATTGAATAAAATATGATTATTGAATCTATTTCTCTCGATTGTTTCTGAAATTCTCATTCCTATATGCCTTTAAAACAATGATCAAGTCTCAATGTTTCATCCCTTTATTATTTTCTCGTTCTCTCGCCGGAGGCCTCCGAGCCTCCGCCAGCATCCCCCGCGTCCTGGGGACGAAAGTACACAATAATGTCGATTTCTCGCATTCTCACACATTCAGCATACTTGAGACACAATAATGGCGATTTCTAGCATTCTCAAATATTTAGAAAATAAAAAATTAATTAATTAATAAAAATAATAAATCAGTGACAGAGATGGGCACCCTGTGCGTGGATTCGTCGATACTGGGAGATCGATACTTACAAGCGTTTGAACGAACGTCTCGCGTCAGGTAAGCATGAGTTTTCCCATCGACGGTCGTTGGATTATGTTTGGATAATACGATTATCGGGCATGTGGGAAAACAGTGAAAATAGTGAAGAGGTATGAATGTCGGTATTAGTAGAGGCAGTCGAGGTTGGCTCAATGACCTAGCTGTATTAAATCTTTCTTGTTTGGCACGTTTACGACTGACGAAATCGTGAATAGAAAAACACGGCACACGGTAACGCAAGAGTACAAATTGAAACTCGACAGCGCCAGGCACCTGAGATCCACTCACACGCAAAGTTTGATTTGATTTCATAAAAACTCTGCGATTGCTGGCATTTTGAATTTTGATGATGCAACGCGGGCTTACAAGATGGCCTTTTCTAGAAAAATGGAAGTTTTTCAACCTGATTTATGATAATTAATGCTAATTTATATTAACATAATGTATCTTGTTCAGAAAATTTAAAAGCATTTTGGTAATGGTGACGTAAACGTAACGTAGCGTTTTCTTTTGTGTCAAAGTCATTAGTTTTGCTCTAGTGCTCAATAAACAAAGAAATACGTTACGTTTCGGTACGATACGGTTGAAGTGGAAAACGGCCTTAATACCAGCCCACTGGATGTGAGAATGTTAACACGTGCTTATATCATCCGGGGGCCCGGATCGCTGTGAAAACATACCACAAACTTCTACAATTGAAAGTATAAACAGTATATGTATAATTTAATAAGATTACAATTTATTGGAAAGACAGTACGGACTGCAGAAAAGTTGAAAGCCTTGAAAGATGGTGGATTACTTCGAAAAATACGTTGATTTACTGGACATATAGTCTGACTGTATTAAAATTGTAAATTCGAACTGTTCTACTGTTTATACTTTCAATTATAGAAGTTTGTGGTATGTTTTCACAGCGATGATATAAGCGAGAATAAGCCAGGTTACAAAATAATCCAATATCCTTGGAGTCACGTGACCAGCCTTTACCAGGGTCTTCTCTTCCCTCGCTCCACTCCCCTCTCATCCCGGGCGCTCCCTCCCCGGGCACTGAGAAGACCCTGGGTATGAGGTTCTCAGCATACTTGAGACTCAATAATGACGATTTTTAATACACAACAATGGCGATTTCTAGCATTCTCAAATATTTAGAAAAGAAAAAAAATAATAATAAAAATAATAAATCAGTGACAGAGATGGGCACCCTGTGATCCATGCTGGTTCTTTGCTAAGGGCTTAACGTAAATACTGAGACTACGAGCTATCACTGTCGATAGTCACATTTCCTTTTCTTAAGGGTGTCATCAGCGCGTCCTTCTCTCCTTCACATTTCTCTTATACATAGTTAATTAGGCAGGCTTAACCTACAAACCATCGGGTTCTGGCAAGCAGGCGCCTTTTACCTGCTGGGTGGTGTGGGAGAGGTTTTTCGTCCCTGGCAAGCAGACGTCCTCCTTCCTGCTGGGATTTCCTCTATTAATATAGTTATTTAAGCAGGCTTAACCTGCGCGTGTGTGTGATACGTTGTATCACAGTATTTGCATATATATAATTACTTGTATATTTATATTATTTTAATATTTATTTATTATCTAAATATATATATTCATCCCAATGGCTTGCTGCTCCATTCACCGCATCACAATTTCAACATTAAAATTAACACGCTGATCTTGAAAGCAAACTGGATTCAGAAACTATTCAGAAAATAAAGCCGGAAGTCCAACGGACCAACTGAGCATCCTATGAGGTTTTTGTTGGATTATGTGCTCTTACCATCAACAAAATAAAATAATTACTTGGGCCACCTGTGGTGAGCACAAGTCTTAAATCCAGCTTGATTTCTGTGTTCGTCATGTTCGTCGTCATGTTCTTCGTCGTCGTTTTATACGTCGAGAGAATGTAATTATTGCGTGGGCGTATAAATAGCGAATTAAAGCGATTTCGGCCAGTTTTATTGTCAATGAATCGCAGTCTGAAAAGCATTTACGAGACCTGTAAACCCGCAAATTAATGCAAAGATTCTCTCCAAGATAACTGGATGACTGAGAGAAACACAGATGAGAGATTAAAGAGAGAACCGTGGACGAAACGTCAACATTTCGGACTTTCGTTTTATTGACAATGAATCGCAGTTGGAAAGTTTACCGAGACCTGTAAACCTGCAAACCATTGCAAAGATTCTCTCCAAGGTGAAAGAAACACAGATGAGAGATCAATCATGAAGACAGAATGGACAGCCGAAGGACAGGGAAATATTATTATGCTGTGTTGACATTTATCCCGCGAAACTCCGTAATATTTATCATTATGAAATGTTGTGTTTTTGTCTGATTTAAATCAATTCTATATCGAAATGGTCACTTGAATTTGGCGAATCGAACGCTGTAGGTTTCGTCTACTTAAAATGTGAAGATGAAAGAAACACAGATGAGAGATCAATCATGAAGACGGAAAGGACAGCCGAAGGGCAGGGAAATATTATTATACTGTGTCTGTGTTGACATTTATCCCGTGAAACTCCGTAATATTAATCATGAAATGTTGTGTTTTTATCTGATTTACATCAATTCTATATCGAAATGATCACTTGAATCTGGCGAATCGAACGCTGTAGGTTTCGTCTACTTAAAATGGGAAGATCAGATGTTATATAAGAAAATGCGTATTAGCGATTAAAGCGAGACTCGCCTCTAAAATCAAAGGACATGGCTTCAAGATCTATTCGTTGTTTACCCGATGATTTAATGCTTTTATGTTCGTTAAACCGATGTAATTTCGTAACAGATATGTTTCGTATACCTTTCCGTTGTTTTTATATAAATTTTGACACACGAAGACCTTCAATCGAACAGATATTAGAAAAAATAGCATTGCCCGTGTTTAGTGTTTACGTTAAATTTCGTCTGCGTGGGGCGGGGGTAGCCTGCGTGTAGACGCCTGATTTTTCTTCCTCATTCCTCGGGCTGCAAAGCCGAGGTAAGCTTCCATACCCCCCGCCCAAATCCACGCCATATCTCCCTAATTTGTCCAGTGATTAAGTGGCCCAAGTTAACGCCTAGCGGGCGTCTTGTTTACTATAAAAGAGGACCAGAAGACATTTTTCAAATTACTGGGTAAAACGACTCATGGCCTACCTACAGATTTACTGCGACTTTGATCCCTTAGTAATGGCCGCCGTTGGCTCTAATTATCCAGTGAGAGAAGCCTAATATGAGACGTCAAATTAGGTTCAAGATTTTATGCATTTAATGTTAACAAAGAAACTATATTGGCCAGACGCTAAACCTATTTCGCGAGCGTCAGTTTGATTTGCTTGCAAACTCGGAGCTTCTTCGGAGGTCCTATCGTAAATATAAAGTACAGTAATGTTAAAATACATGATTTAAGTGAAAACTTTGAAAAATCAGTTGAAAAATAGACTGAAAGAGTAATTAGAAACTTTTAAGTAATTAAAAAGGTTTCTTTAGAGTTGTTTTGAAATAATTAATGTTAGCTCGATTGTCTCAAGTCAGGTGACAATGAGTTCCAGTCTGAAACTGCATGGTAAAGTGTTTGTTGTTTTCCCCAATTTGTACGTGGTCGAGGTAGACGGTGGTCGTTGCAGACGTGTTTTGTGGTGGTGAATGTTAGAGTTTTTCTTGAGCTCAAGATCCAAATCTGAAATTTGAGTAACACATTTAAAAATAGAGACAACGGTGGTAGCGACGAAGAAGATAAAGTCGTTTACAATTAAGAGTTGATCGTGATTATGTAGCAGAGAAGTAATTAGGAAGGTCAAGGATAATTCTGGCGGCGTTGTTCTGTAATACCTGTAGGTGATACACGAGTGTAGAATTATTCTTGTCTCCCCACACAATATCACTATAGTCGAGTAAAGGAAGTACAAGCCTGTTATAGAGGGTGACTCTGGCATGAAGAGGTCGTTGATTGACTTTCTTGGTGATGGAATTAATGTCATCTGACCAACACATGTTTTGGTAAATTGTTACTCCTAAATATTTGAATGAATCAGATCTATCCAGAGGTGAGCCATTTGCTTTAGTGAAATGTGTCGAAATTTTAGTGTAAGTAGTTGGCGTTAAACCATCCACTTAAGCGGTCAAGGTCAGAATTAATCTTCACGGTCATTGATTGGCGTTGGTAGATGAATAGTAGATGAATAGTAGATGAGTAGATGAATAGTAGATGACTGTATCATCGGCATATATGGAGATATTGCAGTAACTAACACAAGTTGATAAGTCGTTAACATAAATAAGAAATAACAGTGGTCCAAGGATGCAGTTCCTTGGGGAACACCGACAGGAACAGGTTTAGAAGAGATTGCGTTTGCCAAAGTGGTGACCTCGTTTCTGTTGGATAGATAGGATTTGAACCAATTAGTAGAGTTTTCAGAAAAAACAGAAGAGGTAAGTTTACGAAACGAGATGGAGTAATCAACGGCAGCTATTTGGCTGGCATCTTCGAAAGAGAAGTTCGTATCCGCGCTGGAACAATAAAATTACGCCACGCCTTGGTAACACATATTCTTTCAATGCCAGAGTCTGAAAGTCTGAGACTTCGCGAGAGTCTTGCATCGTTAATGCGCCATTCTTTGAAACACCAACATTTGACATACTGTGACATTTCCAGGCAGGAACGAACGTCTATGAGCAGAGAGCTGTTGAATAGAAGTATCGAAGAAGCCGCCTCTTTTGATACTTCTATCCAAAGAAAACCATCGGCTGACAATTGTCCTTGTATCGGTGATTTGTGCGCGTTGGTAGATGGAGCCAGCACTTGCGTTGGAGATGCGACCATCTTCGTGTCGAAAGTAAATTTTCGAATGACGAAAAGGACGTTCTCCTTATGGAATTTGAAAGTGCTTCAGACAGCGAACCAGTTTACCGTGCAAAGGTGGACAGTAGCAGGTGGGAATCTGTCACTCCTTGGTTTATCCAATCGATGTTGTGTTTAACCACGAGAGACACTTATACGAATTGCATTCAACGGTTGAAGAAATTTACCGTGCCGTGTTTCCACAAAAAAATTTGTACTTGGGCCGACCCACTGACCAGAAATAGAATACTATTTTTTTGGCCTTATGATCTATATTTTACTGCTAAATAGTAAAGGGTCGCAATTCGCAGCGCATCAGTGGTCGCCATTGTTGTCTGCGAGGGTGCCCGTGACAACAAACACGCAACTGACCAGCGGTTTTTATAAAAAATAACGTTGACGCGCACAGTCAAAGATGACGCGCGCGCTAACCAGAAACAGAATCTTCATTTTTTTCGCCTAAATGTAGACTATAAACTTTTTATTATATTTCAATATTTCATTGAAAACGAACAGTAACGGTGGAAGTGTTAATTAATTTAATAAAAGGTTCAAATTGTCTCAAGTTATTTTCTATTAACCCAGCCACAACAGAACACAAACAGAACATCAATATTAGAATACAGTAGGTAACTTATTAAAAGTGCGTTCTTTTGGTGTTTCGCAAAAGTTTGAAAAGACTGCAGGAAGAAAGACAACAACGTAGTGTTGCGTAGCGCACATAATGCCTGCCGCTGATTCGGTAAGCATTGCGTATACCGAAAATCATCGTCCACGAAATTCAAAAATCGAGTGTGTGAACCACATATAATACTTGGCCCAGACCTCTGTAAGATTAGTGAGCTGCTCGTCTTATAACGGCTCCGCAGCAATAACTTTTGAATAAACCAAATATAGTTTAAACAGAAGACAGAGGTAAAAGTTGGTATATATAGAAGTCGATACTTACTTGTTACTTGTTCCCCAAATTACGGTTCCCAAAATTGCCGCCTTCTCCCATCTCTATGTTTTTGTTCCTGGTGTGTCCGTCTGCACAGATATGGAGCTATATATAATATGGAGCTATATAAATATTACGCGTCGTAATGTGGCATTTTGATGTATGGTTTCTAAAACATGACAGTAATACGTTGGTACACTAACAGCCTGGCTTGCAGGCTAACGTTTATATTTAGTTTATGCTACACAAAGTATTTAGTAATAATTAACCCGAACAGACTTGTGGGGAAAACCACGAGGATTACAGAAGGAGAAAAGAAAATCTAGTTGTTTTACGTACAGTTAATTATTCTGTTTTTTAAGATGTCAAGATTGCTCAGAATAGTTGGGACAAATTGTAAGTGATTAAGTGTACTGTTGACATGAATTCATACTTTTATTTCACTGTATTATATAAATACTGAAATCCCAATTATTTCTTGTCTCAATCCGCCATCGGTCCAATTAGATTTACAAATTATACTAGTCGTCAAGTCTGTTTAAAACTTCTCAATTGAATATTCAGTTCAAGCCTGAAATTACACTAAAACAATTATTCACCTCAGTGATTATTATACGGTAGGAACTAATTTACGGTTTCGTTTCCATGACAACAAAGTAACGTGATTCATTGGCGGCCATATTGGATGAAAACTTAAAACGTTCTTGAGGCACGCGAATATATATAATTTAAACAGCGCAATCTGATGCAAACTTTAATTACATTTATCATGTTAAGTTGAATGGTAAGAATCAATTTGCATAAACAAAAATATTGAGGGAAAATCATTCGCTAAACGTTTCCATTTATACGGTAAAGCTATACAATCTTGCAACTTAGCTTGATAAACCAGATCAATATTTGCATCAAATTACGCTGTTTAATTGTTTATGTTATAGGTTACACATCAAGACGAATTTTGGATCGCGACAAGAGAGAACTGGGGACTAGTCTGCTTCAGGTTCCTGTGGGTTGTTCCCGAGTACGAGGTCGAAATTCCTGCGCATGGTATTTTATTAAGAAAATCTTGCATTTTCCGAAGAACAAGTTGTGGTTAAAGACAAGGGAAGTGTTCGCAGAGCTAAATGACGAATATGAGAAAAGCCCTGCAGGAATTTTACCCCGAAGTAACGTAACACACCTTGGAAGGGCCTCTCTGGAGTTTCGAGCCCCCAAGCACCCATTTTGCCTTGCTTCGCTCTATCAAACGCATCTGCCACGCAATTTGGAAGGAGGTGCATTGGCGTCGTATATGCCCAGCCACGTTCTGTGCACTCAGTTGCGAACGACCAGCGTTCCAACATCTCTTCCTCGTCGTCCCTCTGGACACATGGACGTCTGCCAACAAACGCCCGTATTGGTCGACGTCGAAAACATCGAGTGTTAGGGTGGCTTGATTCACCTGAACATCGCCACGGAGACTGATTAACTTGGCTTCCAGCCACTGACGTCCATGCTCTGCAAAATGCTGGTGGCAGGGGACATCCTGACAAACCTGGAAATGCAAATACCATATATCAGCAAGAACCAGCGATTTCCCCGACATCGCAAACATTAACGTACCTCCTGAGTGTCGTAGCCAACTATCCTACTGTACATCTCTGGAGGGTGCCAGGAATGTCTGCGCGACTGCCCAGCTTGTTTTCTATATGTTTCCAGAGCAAGGACTCAAGATCTTCCTCTGTAATTAGGACATCGTCCTCGTCCATCCAACCCTGGATTTGCATTATTCGTATGCCGGAGAATCCATCGCCAACCCGATGTTCCAGGAATGTGGTGGTTAGCCTAAGTTTGTACCTTTTAAAATAAATAATATAAATTGATGACGACACCTTATATGGCATTTATGGTGGCTCCCTATGTTTGTAATTGCACGCGAGAAATTTACTGTTAATTGGGAAATTGGTTACATTTATTTTTTACTAAAATGTTTCTCGAATCAATTCCCACAACAATTTGAAATTTGATGAAATTTCACGGAAGAAAACGCGAGAAATGTCAAAGAAAATATGAAAAATTATATTTTAAACTTCGCGCGTGAATAACAACAAAAGTAATTACGAGAATATCACTAATATTAATGGCGATTTACATGAACATAAGGAAACAACTAGGCTTCCTTAAGCACTTTAGTCCAATATATAACAAGTAATATTTGGCATTTCACTCGGTTCTAAGGATTTGTGGTGAAGGAAACTGATTTCGAGTGTAGTAATATATATATTTTAAGACCAAACCGGGACCAGTTGCGAAAAATGCAACTTCAAGGTCTTCCGGCTGGAATTGAACCTGCAGTGCTCTGACCACTGAGCTACGGAGGCCGTAGTCACAAGTTCTGTAGATATAGTGGTGGTAATGCCGGGATAAGGTTTTGAGAATATCACAAGTAATATTTGGCATTTCACGCGATTAAACTACATGTTCTACATTAAACTACACACTCTAAATTTACCTTCACCATAAATCCTAAGAATATTTAGTCCAATATAGTTATGCATTATGTAAAAAATATAGGGAGCCACCTTAAAACAAATCTATTTGTTTGAGCACTAAAAGTGAAAATGACGAAAATATTTACTTGAACATATCCAACTGGGCGAGGCGAATGGACTCTGGCAGCGGCTGTTCATCTTCAATGCTCTCTTCGCAAACTCGGACGATGTCCTTCAAACCACGTGAACTGGAAGCTGTCGTGTACCCAATCTCCAACAGTACCAAGCATGGCAACCTAAACACATTCCACAGTAGCAACACGTCTAAGGTAAAAGACCGCAACCGTCTAACCCACGCGTCGTCTTGACGGTGCTCTTGCCTCAGCTAGGTGAGCCACCGCGAAACGTGCAGGCGCTGCGATGAAGCGATGTAATGGCACTGTTTGGCGATATTCAGATGAATCAAGTAGCTTAACGACGCGATGTTCTGGCTGGTGACCCCGAACATCCTCGTTAAGTGATCTAAAAGATCCCCCACAATTCCGACCACCCTTGGCATGAGGGCGATGTTGTTCGAGATCAACGTAAGATGGGTCCTCGTGCCCCGGAACTGTAACTGCTCGACGCGCTTGCGACGCTGTTCAGCATTCAAAGGTATTCCTTGAACCTGCCGAAACAGGCGATGGCGTGCCTGTCGACGTGGCCGAACACCCGCAGCACCACCACGAGCACCACCTTCATCATCATCACCACCACCACCATCATCACCACCATCATCAGCCCACCACCAGCAACATCACCTCCACCACCAACAACACCACCATCATCACCACCACCACCATCATCATCATCATCATCACCACCACCAACAACACCACCACCAGCATCACCACCATCATCATCACCACCAGCAACATCACCACCAGCAACATCAGCACCAACAACACCACCATCACGAGCAACACCACCATCACGAGCAACACCACCAACAACACTTCCAACATCAGCACGAGCAACACCACCACCTTCATCACGATCAGCAACAGCACCAACAACATCACCAACAACATCACCAGCAACAACACCAGCGACACCTGGAACAGCAACATCAAGAACCAGGAACGTCGCCATCACGACCATGAACACCAGCAACTTCACCTACAACACCAGCACGAAGCTGCAGGTATGCACCAGGTGTTGGAGGGCGAGAGTGTTCTGCATCTTCCTGCATGTCCAGGGCCCGTAGACACCAGGTATTGGAGGGCGAGAGTGTACTGCATCTTCCTGCATGTCCAGGGCCCGTACAGACATGATGGCCTACGTCTCGAAGCCTAGACTCGTGACTGTAAACCCAACATCCATGTACAGGGAGAGCGCGCTCCTGTTTTTGAAACCTCCTGCTACGATGAGCCACATCATCGCGTTCACCTCGTACCTGGCAAAGTGCTCCAACAATGCTGCGACAGCGATGCATCCGACGCCAGTGCCACGGAAGTTTGGACTTCGGATCAGGTATTGTAATCACCACTAATCCATCTCGCTATACATAGCCGTCTTCTCCACATCCAACTCCCTGATACCCGGAATCTCCCTCCTTCTTCCGCGGTAATCCTTCCTCCTTGCGAAAGAAAAACCGATGGGTGCGTGTGGGTCTGTCGCCAAATAAACGACAGTACCCATCATCGCATTGTCATCCCACCGGTTGGACACACAATTGACGAATTCCCGGAATGACGGATAGTCTAACCGATTTATCCTCGCCTCTTCTTCATCCAAGCACAGGATCAACCTTTAATTTATAATATAATAATTAATATTAGAGAGGATTTAATATAGCCAAATACATATATGAATAATATTTGTACTCTGAAGAGTTAGCATCGTTTTTAAATAATTTATATGTATATATAATTTATAAATAGAGACCGGTCATTATTTATGGGCGGGTTGGGGCCGAAGAGAAAATGGTTGGGTAAAAAAAATCACTTCTCTTAAGGGTTGGGTAGCAAAATTTTCATAACTATATTTACATAAAAAAATAAGAGTTAAATTAAAATTGGAATCTCATCATTAGTTCTCTTTAGTCATCATTGCACATAGCTTTTGTTATTGTATTCCTCTCATTGTTTTTCTTGGATTCCTGCTCTGTTCTGAATGTTACAGTCCAGTCCTATTTTTGAGATTAGTGAATTAACACCACATTTTTTATTACCTTGCCCAAGAAGATCGTGGGCACTGAGAAGCTAACATCTGTGCGTCTCGATTGTTTGGGCCTGCAAAGCTTGCGGGAGTTCAGGTCCCGGCTCCAGTTTAGAGTTGTCGAGTTCAAGACGCAGCAGTTACGTCGCCATTTTGGCAGTCACGGCATAGACTTTTAGGGAGTCCACATCATCCCGTCCCCTGCATACGAACTCTTGACGCAGGTATCTATTGATGCCGCGCAGTCGCAGTTCCCAAATGTGTTAGCTTGCGGGGAACTTTAGCTCCGTATTGCCGCGGTGAAAGGAGTGTTTTGCGCAGATCCAGTCAAGTACGCTTACGTAGTGACGAATTCAAACGTTACTCAACCCAGGGGCTTACTCCAATCCCAGACGGCTGCTATCGGGCAAAGTACGGAGGTGACCACTTCAACGGATTTTAACAGAGGTCCTTACCAAAGAGCCTGCTGATCTTGCCACGACTGTCGGACTTAATACCAGCACTAGTAAGCCTCACTCTAAGCCCATTAAGACCAAGCCCGCTCTTTCTGCAGCGGATAAGCTTTCCACTGAGCAACCGCAGCTTGTGATTCTTGCATCTACTGCTAACTCGCTTACTGCTCCACCATGGCCAGTTTTTAGTGTTCGTTTTCAAGTTAATCACTTTGAACATTAAGGGTCTAAATGACAGTTTTAAACGTATAACTTTACACAGTGGGTAAAATGTTTCTACGCCGAAATTGTGTGTTTACAGGAAACACTCGCGTCTTCTCACTCTACAATAAGAGGTTAGTTTGCCAACTCAGGGAGTATGCGCTGCATTCTTCCTCCATATACATTAAGAGAGTAGGTACCGCTAACATTGTAGCCTCGCAACATCAGCTCGAGAAGGTTTGGCGTGATGAGGCTGGTTGTTCTACCCAAGTTGAGGTTCGTATGTGAGAGGAACCAATTCGGTTTGTTTCGCTGTATGCTCCTAACCACAATCCAGACCAGAACCAGTTTTTGCCTCCCTGCCGGATCTTATGGTCTTCGCTATTCCAACCTTCCTGTGCCGGGATTTCAACCCCGTGCTTGACGCGGACCTGGATCTTCAGCATGCAGCGTCCTATCAGCGTCAAGTACCAAATTTAGTTGTCGAAAGTATAGAGGCATTACGGTCCTATGAACAGGAAGCAGACTTTTCAAATCCCCTCGATTGGTGGGATATGGGAAAGTTCTACCTACGCGAGCTATCTTAGAGCTTCTACAAGACTCGAGCTCTTTCCATATGCAAGTCGAAGCTCCTTGATGCCGGAGATTGAAATGTTTTTTCAGAACTATGTCTGCAAGAAAACCTCACGAACTTCGTGAGGCCAAGCCGCACAGGTTTGAACTTCGTGTCGATGTGCCGAGGAAGGGGATATCTCGACTGCGTACTTTTCTCTTGAGAATAAACGGCAGAGAAAGAATACCATATCCGGGATTAAAGATCCATCCTCTGGTCAAATCCACCATACTTAGTAATGTCAAATCCCGTTCGCGGGATGGCTGCTGGCAAATCTCCTGGCTCGGACGGTTTCCTCATGGATTTTACATCCTCTTCGAACGATTTAGGCCCCGATTTAGTTCGGGTTCTGAGTTTAGCTTATGACTACGGGCGTTTATCCATCTCCCAAAGCCGTGGACTCGTTATCGAATTGTAAAAGAAAGGAGATCGTCTGGAGACAAAAAAAAGCTGGCGCCCCGTAGTCTCGATGTCGATTATAAACAATCTCTGGTCGGCTCCTGAATGTTATTGCAAACGTGCGGAATACCGGGTAGATCGATCTCAGAAAATCTGAGCATCCCCCGAGATGTTATCGAATATGCGGCAATAGAGAATCTCCCGCTAGTGCTGCCCTCTATGGATCAGGAAGCCTCGATAGGATAGATTGGGGTTATCCTGTCTCGCACTCAAACCCATCGACGTAATGGGTTTGGCCCCAGTTTTTGCAATTGAATCAGCCTATTTTATACAGAAATCGAATCAGCCGTTGTTATAGATGGCTGTTGGGTTATTCCGTTCACCTACACTGTTAATTCAAAAGAGTCGTTTTGACCCCAAGGAGTCATTTCAGCACCTTTCCTCGAAGGGTCATTTTGACCCTTCAAGGAGTGGTTTTGACTCTAAGGGTTGTTTTGACCCCAACATGGGGTCAAAATGACACTTTAGTGGACTCCGTGAACTCTTTCTAGGAGTTATAGGACTCCTGGAGGAGTCGATGGACTCTTTGTTAGAGTCATAGCACTCTTTGTTGGAGTCACAGCACTCTTTGTTGGAGTCCGACGACTCTTTGTTAGAGTCTTAGCACTCTTTGTTGGAGTTATTATGCTCTTTCTTGGAGTCATTGTAGTTTTTCTTGATTTGTGGATAAGTTTAGGTAAAAATTGGTAATTAAATATATAAAATTATTCTATTCAAAAATATTTGAATAATTATGAACAATTCTGTATTCTGTTTTAGTAATGCATGAAAAACAACTGAATAGCTGATTTCACTAATATCATAAATGAAATTGAATGCATCATTGTCTTTATATATGGTTGTCTACACACCAAATCTGTCTAACATTACACCAATCTGGTCTAAAATAATGCTGAAATCCTCAGGCTCCGCCAAGCTGACAACATTGTTAAAATCTCTCTGAACATGGTATCAAAATGCCGACCGGTACTTTATTCCACATAGCACGTGATCAGAGTGACACGTGATGTTATGGCGGAATATTTCGTATTCGTCGCTTCGCGATTTTACATGTTCTGCGTGCGAAGAGAAGCTTCCGCCAAGCTGACAACATTGTTAAAATTTCTCTGAACATGGTATCAAAATGCCGACCGGTACTTTGTTCCACATAGCACGTGATCAGAGTGACACGTGATGTTATGGCGCAATATTTCGTATTCGTCGCTTCGCGATTTTACATGTTCTGCGTGCGAAGAGAAGCTCGTATCTTTATAACTTTATTTGACGTATGAAACCTATCTAGAAGCGAGATGAAATACGTATTGATCCACTGGACTTCTACCAACTAGACGACTATCCTTGCTAAAGATTTTGTTCGCGATTATGGTCGTTAATCCGAGGAAAGAAGCCAGCCATGCAGTTGCTCACTGTTGTTTTCACAAAGCAGCTGTTGTCAAACCGCCTAAAGGTGGCTGGAAAGCGTATCTGGGGCGCGTGATTGCTGCGACTGGTGAGTTGTATATAATTTGTTAATGACTTTGGTGATAATCTACTGCTCTCTTAATGTTTAATAATACTTAAATCTGTGTTTCATAATTGCGAATCACCATTAATTTTGGACGCCATTGACATTATTCGTCGAGTGAGTCGCTGTTGAAACATTTATATTGATCAGCTTTCGTCAATTGCTCTTAAGACCTTTGAAAGTTTGCTGAAAAAGGTCTTATGAGCCAGTTTAATAAGCCCCTGAAGGCTGAAGGAAAATGCACCAATATTACTGTACATCAAAGCAATTAATCTGATTTAATTTTAAGAGAAACTGGTTGCTGGTTGGCACTTAGTTATGACAATGTTGAAGTTATAGTGAAGGAAAACTTTGAGTGTGAAGATGCAACTGAGATGGGTTGTGAAAAATATAACTTCAAGGCCTAACAGTTTAGTAGCTGGAATTTAAGCCACAGCTCTTGGGATTATGGAGTCCTATGACAGGAGCTTGGCAACAAGTTCAGTATTATATGATGGTGGTATTATGCCATTATGAAGTGAATGGATATTTTACTGAGAATATTTGGCATTTACACTACATTAATTGGATGACATACAGGTATTAAAGTTATAGTGAAGGAAAATTGTAAGTGTGATATATAAACCGACTGGAACCAGTTAAGGAAAATGCAACAAGACTAGCCTGTGTCACACCCCTGACTCGTCTTGGTACGAGTAAGTACGAGTACTTACTAACTAGGCTTCCTTATGGCCCTTCTACACGATACAATTCATCGTATACGATTGTCATTCTGGCATACATTGTTGTATACGATTGTCGTACTGGCATATGTAATTGTTTGCACACAACATAATTCTTGTTTCTGATTCGATGGTGAATGTTGACATGCGTGTACAATTTGATCACATACACCAAGATGACAATCGTATACGACAAATCGTACCGTGTACAGATGGTCCTTTAAGTACTTTAGTCTAATATAGTTATGCATTCATGTTTAAAACCATCAGGAGCCACCTTAATTGAGTGTAAATGCCAAATATTATCAATAATAAACCCATTCACTTCATTCGTGGCATTTCCGCCATGGAGCTCCCATAGTTCAGTCGGTTAGTGTGCTGGTGTACTGTATATTGCCAGGGTCGCAGGGTTCAATTCCCAGTATTATCTAGTTTGAATTAGTTGAGGAAATATTGAAATAATATGTATTTCCCCCTGTACCGTAATTTAGAGAGTGAGATTTTACATTATATCTGTCAAGTTTTTGCATGGCATATTGAAGTGATATGTAGTTTCTTGTGACCGACACAATGTGATATTTGCACATAGAAATCTATTACCGGTACTGTAATTCATGAAGACTTCCAATTTATTGTCAGCCTTATTTGGAAATATATTCTGTCCCAGTTATCAGTCACAGGGAAAAGCAAGGAAGGCCATCCTGCTCTGGACAATGTGAAGGTCAAACTAATAATTGGTCAGAAATTGGCGATACGGTAATTAAAAAATTGAAATTGGTTATAGTTACATTACAGCAAAAGATTGATTCACTAAGCAGAATATGCAATCAGATTATAATAAATATTAGTGCCCACCACAAAACATGGATAAAAGCCAGCATATACAGTAATGTATGAAAAATGTACGAAAGGGATTCTCAATTAATGCTCAGAGTGCCGATAACTTACTTTAGAACTTTCCTTGGAAAAAATATGTGTTGTTATACATGTGTTTAAATTTTAACAATAAGAGACCTATTATGCCTCTCTCAAAAAGTCCCCTCAAGTCTTTAATAATACCAGGTTTTTGTTGTAATCTAAATTTAGTAACACCAAAGCCATTGGATAATTATCATTCAATGGCATCAAGACAACAAACTTAAACTAGTGGTCAGTCGCCAATGCTAATTGGCTATGCTACTATAGGTCTATTTGTGATAGACCACTTATAGTGATTAAGCACCAGTTTTGAAAATCAAAACAATGCAGAAACTTTGCAGTTTGTCTTTATTTTCATATTTTAAGTTTGACCGACTAGTTTCTTGATACAAAAACAATTAACTTGTGATGAGCGTTAGACAACTTGGCTTGCATAGAACACTTGTGCCTTGTTGTCTAATTGTTAAATTGACTGGTACCATACTGTATGTACAGTATATCTGCCTAATTTATCACTATGGTTCTGGATTATAGGTCAATGTTATAGGTCAAGTGAGGGGTTGATTCTGCATTCTCATCTCTATTACTTCTCTTTCATTATTTCCTTTCAAATAAAAAAGTAATTAACAAAAGCAAGTATTTAGAGCTACAGTACTGTACCTCTTCACTTGAATTTTTTTTAAATACCTCTACAAATATCTCTTTTATACCTGTAGGACTATATCCCTCTTATTAATATTTTAAAATTTATATATTTATTTATTTTCAGCTCATGTCCTGAAGCACTTCTATAAAGCGACAGAATACACCAATGAGGCAACAATGGCATTATGGCACAAACATGGAGAAATGAAAGGCGTGCAATTGGTAGGAAGATAAAGGATGAAAACAGTTAGAACATTTTATTGAAACAAAACATTGATTATATAACTGAAAATTTCATGTTTTTATAATGTTAATTGAATTTTTAGTGAAAATTGACACTACGTTTAGTTATTTCTTGCAAAACTCTTCCAAAGTCTTTGACACATTGACTCATGCCTTCATTAGATCTATACATGTAATTCCTCTGATGAATTAGGACAGAGTAACTAGGTCCACAGATTAGCAGGAAATAAACAAATGTAGTGTTTCAACCGAATATCGTTACTTAGTTTTAAATGGGCTTTTAGTGAAATATGTGTGAGTTCCTAAAACAAGATGTTAATCTGGGCCAGTTGTTTGAATATCCATTAATTGGGCATGATAATATCAGGTTTACCTTGATTAGGAACGATAATGTACTATTGAGAAATATGCTTTAAAAGTAGATTTTAAAACCTGCCAGTATAGTATGTTGTTGACATATTTAGTTAATAAATTATTGAAAATATTGACATATTTAGTTAATAAACTATTTTACACAATCTCTATTTTTGTTTCTGTGTATATGCAATATGCATGTATCATTCAAATTACAGGAATCATTCAAATAACATTGTTAATTTGCACAACTTGTTATAGAGTAGAATTAACTTCATAAAGGGTACCAATGACTCTTCAAAGGAGTAGAAATGGCCCAAAAAAGGATAAAATTGACTCCTTAACAGGTGTCGTCTGACCCTACATAAGTGTAGAACTGACCAAAAAGAAGAGTCAAAATGACTCCTTCGAAGGTGCCGTCTGACCCTACATAAGAGTAGAAGTGACCCAAAAGAAATGTCAAAATGACTCCTTCAAAGGTGTCGTCTCCCTACATAAGAGTAAAAATGACCAAAAAGAAGAGTCAAAATGACTCCTTCGAAGGTGCCGTCTGACCCTACATAAGAGTAGAAGTGACCCAAAAGAAGTGTCAAAATGACTCCTTCAAAGGTGTCGTCTCCCTACATAAGAGTAAAAATGACCCAAAAGAAGAGTTAAAATGACTCCTTTAAAGGTGTCGTCTGACCCTACATAAGAGTAAAAATGACCCAAAAGAAGAGTTAAAATGACTCCTTCAAAGGTGTCATCTGACCC
Organism: Chrysogorgia sp. JL179-B06; assembly: GCA_035772405.1. Classification (NCBI taxonomy): domain Eukaryota; kingdom Metazoa; phylum Cnidaria; class Anthozoa; order Scleralcyonacea; family Chrysogorgiidae; genus Chrysogorgia; species Chrysogorgia sp. JL179-B06. The sequence continues at coordinate 2,492,696 of JAYKKM010000143.1, forward strand.
TACATAAGAGTAAAAATGACCCAAAAGAAGAGTTAAAATGACTCCTTTAAAGGTGTCGTCTGACCCTACATAAGAGTAGAAATGACTCCTTCAAAGGTGTCAAAATGACTCCTTCAAAGGTGTCAAAATGACTCCTTCAAAGGTGTCAAAATGACTCCTTCAAAGGTGTCAAAATGACTCCTTCGAAGGTGTCAAAATGACTCTTGTAAAGGGTAGAAATGACTCTTTAAAGGAGTAGGCCAAAAAGGAGTCAAAATGACTCCTTCGAGGTGTCGTCCTGGGGTCAAAAAAATGACTCCTTCAAAGGGGTCAAAATGACTCTTTTGAATTTACAGTGTAAGAGTGATAAAATCTAATAAACTAAACTTACATATTTCACAAACAAACATCCTTTCACTACTTAAAAGTCACACCAACATCTTTCTTTTATTCTTTCCTTCCCATTTGATGGCAATAAACTATAAAAATGTCTTTCAGTCAGTCTTGCAGGCAAGTCAATTGAGGGACGATTCGGTAGGTTTTTACTGCAGAATGGTTTGTATTTTGGCTGTACTATCACAATAATTGGTATTCTCACGTTCACTTCGCCAGCTGTGTTTGGTGGTAACGTAAAAACATAGGGTTTCAGATTTTGAGATGAAGGGAGGGAAGATGGACCAAGCGGAGAAACCGATGGAAGTGGCTGTGAAGTAGTCGGAGCAGGTATGCAGGGTACAGTGATGCCTTTCTCCAAAATTTGTTTTTCTTGCAATTTTGAACGCTTGTTATACCTGAACAAGAATGGTTTACTGTAGTTACTGTATTTTGGTTACCTCATCAAGGAAAACCAATTAATTGTATGAAATATTGATTACAATTTACATACCACTGACTCAGTGTCGCATTATTAATTTCAACAACTTGAATGTTAGTCATTTCCATTACTTAAGCGTTATTTACAACAACCTTATGATATGCTTGTAAGCTCGTTCCACCAATGTCCATCTCATTGTCGTTGTTCCTTTCTTTCGAACTGTAAATGGGTAAAGCTCACACAATTTAACCTACCTCCTCCGCAGGCGTTTTTTGGGGCGAGGGCGGGAGGGGCGCGGGCGGGAGAAAAAAAATTGCGGGCTAAGCGAGAATAAACGCCTGCCGACTAATGATTTCAAGATGGCGAAGCATTGACGTGATCGTACTCGAGATCGTACATATTTATAGGCGTATTGAAAAGCAATTTATCGAGGAAACTGTTGGGCAGTAAATAGCTAAAACAACTCTCCTTTTTACCACCAAAGCGCTAAAATATTGAAAAACTTATGGCCCATTTCTTAAAAACGAAGCGACAACTGGTAATTTGCTACTAAACACAAAGCATGAAGGCAAGCATATCAACTAAATAATGAATCATTAGCATATATATTATTTAAAATACATGTAGCATGTCTAATAAAGCATATTCAGTTATACATACATACAAACAAACAAAAACAATGCAAAACACAACCTTTATTAGTATATAAAATATTGTACTTGAGACGCTAATATCACTTTAATATATCTTGTTTTAATCTATACATTGGGTTCAATTAAACACGTTCAAGTTTACAATGGGCAGCTGGTCTACATTTTGCGCTAAATCGTAGAATACCCGTCCAGCACTTTCGCTATTTGTATCTGTTGACAGTTAGTAAAAGCACGGTTAGTAAAAGTGATAAATTAAAAGGGTCAAATTACGCAAAGTTCATCATACACAATTCCTTCGTTCTATATTTTAAACCATTTAATTTGATAAATGTACAAGTACACACAAATATAAACCTTCGACATTATATTTAAAGAGATTTTAGAGCAACCTGGTTTGTATTTCTGCCTTTAAATGCGGTTTCAAAAATGGACGGGTATTCTATAATTGCTCCGACTATGTCAACATCACTGTCTATCACTGCTGTGCATGAAATCTTCGAATTTCTGAATCTCTTCCTCGCTGCTATCCGCCAGCGCCCCTATCCGTCTATCCGTCTTTTCTCAGTTCTCAAATTTCGCGCGCCCGCAATTTTTTCCGCCAGCGCCCCTCCCCCAAAAAACGCCTGCGGAGGAGGTAGCAATTTAACCACCAGTGCCTCCATATACCGATTACAGTCCGGTCTTTGCGCTTGTTCCGCGTTCTGGCCAACAAAATATCTAATATCAGAACGCAATAAGGTACCTTCCCTTTATTAACCACCACACACCTTTAACCAATCCCAAAGTGATAAATGACCTCCCAATGTACCTGCTATTAACTACATACAAAACTGTTGAGCGTACCTCTTTGTGCTATCCATACCAGGTACAACAGAGGTTTTTGAAACTTTAAACCGTCTCTGGGTAAGCTTGGTCCTATGTCGTGGCGAAAATGTCACTGGGCGTCGCTCGTATGCGGTGAGCTTGTTCCACAAACCTATTAGTTTTTCAGCATGTGAATTTGTCATGGCTCCACCATTGTCTTTCAGGGAAAGAAGGAACTCTGCCAATTTCATGACCTTTCCATAGCATTCAATGTTGTCAGGGCCAACACATTCCTACGTGAAACAATAAAACAACTCGATATTACACAGTCTATTCAAATGACATCGTCAACAGCCAAATAACGTACTTCTTCGGAGGAGCTAGGTGACTACTATAATTGGTCTGCGGGTTCTATTTCCTTAAATCATTAACATTACTAGTAGTGTTTGGTAATGGTTGTTCATACAAATTTGATGAACAGGTAAATAAATAATTTACAACAAAAATAATCGAAAGTTATACATGACTGATCTTACTAGAAAACGTTCATCCTCATCATCGCAATCATCGGGAACTGCTTCTGACTCCTTGTCAAGGTCTGGAACAAGGTCTTGAAGTACTTGTCCAGTCTGATTGTACAAGTACTCAATATCAATCAGCTCACCTTCAAGAAATTATACAAAAATACAAAAAAAGAATAATTTAGGATTAGTCTATATTATTTTTTTATAAAAATATGTGAATTGTGCATGCATGGCGGAGTTTTACATGTTCGCAATATACAAGAGATGTACAGCATAAAATGCGTGGTAGGCGATTGGAACCCCTAGCTGTCAGCATTGACAAAGGTCAGTGCAATTGGGAAACATGGATTGTACGCCCCACCTGTAAATGAGTTGAGGTGGTGGAACTCCGGCATTCTCATATCTTAATAGATGTAATTAATAAAAATATTCGTTAATAAAAATATGTTATAAGTAACATATTAAACAACTGCATGAGCATGTACATTTATACTGCACCTCTTCACTAATCCTGCCGTCGTGGGACGTAATTCACACCCCTCAAACTTGCACTCATCAAGAGTTGCCCAAACTCATTGCCAACGCAATTATAAATTTCGTTGTTATAAATTTCTTAAGTATAAATATCGTAGCTCGCCGCGGAACGTTTTCTATTTGCATTTTTTATTTAATTGTGTAAGGTGACCATAACTCGCTACCATACTCTAGCTGTGGCCTAACGATGGAACAGTTTGAGAAGTTTTCGTGTGTGGATCGACAATATCGTTGCGTAGTCTCCGAATTAGTCCAAGTTCATTTGCCTTAAGTGTGATTTCTTCGATCTGCCTTGTCCACGTACAGTATATGCACTTGTCCCTGCTTAAGTATTTCCCGCTCTTTTCCTTTTTCACGTTTGTTGTACCTAGTTAGGGATTTAATTAATTTATCTGTACACATGACGGCTCTTCTCTGTCTTATAACAAACAGAATATAAATATGTGTGCTTTATTTATTATTCTATACTATAAGAACTTACCATTGACTCAGTGTTGTATGATTGATCTCCACCAGTTGAATATTAGTCTCTCTCATGACCTTTGCATTGTTAATTACCAGGGTTATAATACTCTTATAGCTCCTGCACACAAACGTGCCCACCTTATCGTCGACGTCCCACTTGATCTTTCTGGCCGGGGTTGGCATCACACAGTGCTGAAATGACTTTTGCAATTTGTGATCTACAAATACATGGCGTGCGAGGTCTGGGGACTATGGATGGGGAAAATCCGGCAGGGGGAATAGGACAGGCGGGCGAGGAGTTATTGCGGAACGTATTTCTAATATATACATGTAGATATTATCCGGCTCATGTTTTACAAGGAAAGAAACAAAGCCTCGTACAAACTACTAGTCTATGCTACCCCCCCAGCAGCACGGTAACAAGCAAGCCTTTGCGTAATTCTCGGAGGTTGTATAAGAAGATAACAGTTCTCGGAAGGCCGTTCACTGTAGTTTCCCCGCCCCCTCGCGCGCGCGCGATTGTCACACTTAAATTCACAAGGCCGTTGGACCGCCCCTTCGCGGGCGTCTCGCGATTTTAATAATTTAACGGTAGTAATATATAGATAAGTGAGAAGGGATGAAACTCCAATAAGCTTTTCGTACAATGAATGCACCGACTTGACTCGACCACTTAATTTATACAATGTGTGACGTAGAAATAGGGCAATGAACACCGTCAACCTCTGGGAGTAATAAATATTGGAGCCAAACAATTAGACTCAGTGCATTGGCTTATTTTGTGGGTTAATTTATCAACTGAAAATATTTATTTGTCCAGGGTTTTGCAGAATTATTCGTCAGCACTTGGGAAGTCTGTATATAGACTCCCCCTCCCCCTAGCTAGGGGCGAATTTCCTAGGATATTCGCCCCCATGCATCAAGGAAATTTGCCCCCTCTCATTTCGTTTTAAAATCAAAACTTCTCAAGAACATTGTTTATTAAATTTAATATTTTACAAAAAAATACTTAAATATTTCCTTGGCTTTTTGCGTTGAAAATTGATGATCTTAAAATCCCGCTGACGATAATAATAATAATAACACATTTTATATAGCGCCTCTATCCATGACAATGATCAGGGCGCTTTACAATAACAATTTAACTACATAATCTAACTGAAATAAAAATAAAAATATCTGTAAATCAAGAAAAACTGTTACTAAAAAGATATTTTTTGAGATTCTTCTTAAAAATGTCAATAGAAAAAGATTGTCTAATGTCAAATGGTAACGAGTTCCAAAGTGACGGAGCTGCCACAGAAAAGGCTCTCTTTCCATACGTTTCCAGTTTAAATTTTGGAACAACCAGAAAACCTTTCGAGGAGGAACGTAAGTTTCGAGATGGCACATAGTCAACGAGAAGATCTTGAATGTATTTCGGAGCTATCTTTTTCTGAGCTTTGAATGTGAGGAGCAAAATTTTAAACACAATTCTGTTTTCAACGGGCAGCCAATGAAGCGCTTTCAGAACTGGTGAGATATGCTCAAATCTATTGGAATTGGTGATTAGGCGGGCAGCACAATTCTGTGCATGTTGAAGCTTCTGAATGAGGTACTTCGGGACACCAAAAAGTAGGCCATTGCAATTATCAAGCCTGGAGGAAATGAATGCATGAACAATAGCCTCAACAGCATAATTAGGCAAATATCTCCTGATCTTCCGAATGTTAGCTATGTGTGAGAAAGCAGACCTGCAAACAGACGTAATTTGCTTTTCCATGGACAAATTTTGATCAAAAACAACTCCAATGTTATTTGCAAATGCAGATGGTTTAATAGGCTCGTCACCAATAATAATAGAGTTTAGCATAGGTTGATGTTTGTATCTTGAATGAACAACCAACAATTTAGTCTTATCATCGTTTAGCTTGAGAAAGTTAGATTGCATCCATTTCCTGATGTCATTGATGCAAAGTTCCATAGAACTCTTTGCAGCCTCAAGGCCAGCATAGTCATTGGAGGGAAAAGAAAGATATAGCTGTGTGTCATCAGCGTACATGTGATATGATACATTATGCAATCGAACTACGTCGGCTAGCGGAGAAATATAGAGGGAAAACAGTATTGGTCCAAGTACCGAACCTTGAGGAACACCAAAAGGGAGACCATACCAAGGTGAGGTTGAACCATTAACCAATACTGCCTGTCGACGATCAGATAAATAAGACTCAAACCACCGTAAAACTTTGTGTTTCATTCCAAACCTAGTTGACAGTCTATCTAACATGATGGCATGGTCAATGGTGTCAAATGCGGCACTAAGGTCAAGCAAAAGGAGGATGACAGAGCAACCATTATCCAAGGCAATAAGTAGGTCATTCTGAACACGGATTAATGCGGTCTCAGTGCTGTGATGTTCTTTGTAGGCAGACTGGTAGAGTTCAAGAAGGTTGTTTGCCTTAAGATGATCCACAGTTTGCAATGCCACAGCTTTCTCTGTTATTTTAGAGATAAATGGTAAATTCGACAGAGGACGGAAATTTTTCAGATTCTCAGAGTCAGAGGATGACTTCTTTAAGGATGGCATTAACAAAGCGTCCTTGAATTGAGCTGGCATAACAGATGATTGGAGAGATAGGTTAACAATTTTAGTTATAGCAGGTAGTATATTCTTTGAGAACTGGAGTAGGCAATGGGTCAGAGGCACAAGACTTTGAAGGAGACAAACGAATCAACTTCTCAATTTCAGATGAATTGAGTACATTGAACTCAGTCATTTCAGACAAATCAGTGTTAATGCAAGACATAGGTGCAACGGTGTCGTGAGATGGAGGAGAAAGACTGTGGCTGAAAAAACTGGCAAATTTATCTGCTAGTTCAGATGATGATAATGATGGCAGTATATGTATAGTTTTTCGTCCAAGCAGGTGATCTACAATCTTGAATAAGGCCTTCTGGTTACCGCAAGTGCTATTAATAGCAGTGCGATATATAGGTGCTATGATCCACAGGACACTTAGATCTACGCCAACGACGCTCCAGTTTCCTCCGCATTTTCTTCTCAGCATCAATTTTAGAAGTATACCAGGGGGCAGATGGTCTCAATGATATAACTTTTGATTTCTCAGGAGCATGGTTATCTAGAGTATTACGCAGTACAGTATTATAGCAGTCAACAAATTTGGAGAGATCATCTGTAACAGGAAAACTCAAAGACAAAGATGCTTGAATATCATCACAAAAAGATGCACGATCAATTCCACGAATATTGCGATAGAGAATTTTCTTCCTTACTTTTGGAGGCTTACCAAGTGGTAGTGAAGCATGAACAGCGAAATGATCCGACAAACCAATATCTCTTACCCAAATGCCAGATAGTGTTTTATCAGATGATCGGGTAATGATTAAGTCCAAAATGTGGTGACTGGAATGAGTAGGTGAATTAACATTTTAGTGCTAGAAGTACTCAGTTCATCTAAATGAATGTTGAAATCTCCAGATACCAGTAACAAACTGCCAAATGTAGCCACATGCTCCATGAGACCAGAAAATTCACGACAGAAGTCGTCAAGATTAGCATTTGGAGGTCTATAAACGACTATAATCCTGAAACTTTTGGTGGAGAAATTACAGATGATTTGCATAAACTCAAAGGATTCCATATGTTGGCCAACCTCTTCCTTAACACGAATAGAGTCCTTAAATAGAATACCAACACCACCACCTCGACGTGAAGGTCTGGGACAATGAATAAAATTATACCCAGTGGGGCAAAGTTCATGTATCAAGGGAGCATCAGTTTCACCTGGCTCCAACCATGTCTCCGTAAGCGCTAAAATATCAATGTCATTATCAACTGTGTAATCCTTGATTGATAAAATTTTGTTTCGGACAGAACGTGAGTTAAATAGACAGAAACTCAGATGTTGCATATTTATAGGTTTCGACATAACAGAAGAGATATTTAGCAATTTATCAGTCTGAGTAATCGGAATTACTTTCAGATTAGACTCATTTCTTGTGACAAAGACTGGTTTTATTTTGATTTGACGAAGCGTGACGACAACTGGAATATGATGAAGGACATTCCTACTTGATCTCGTGCGGTCAAACTGTATATTCCTACCGGCTCTCTTTCCTCTATACCTCAATAAGTTGTTGTTCTTAAGGTCAGCCAAGAGGGACGATGTAGGAGTACAGCTATAGAAGCGACGAATATCAAAAAGTTGGTGGCGACTATAATTTGTTGAAGGTCCGCTCGAATAAGCACGTTTATTTGCATGTTGATTAGAATGTGTAATTTTCTTGACAATTTTCAAGCATGTAGTAGAAATCAAACTGGAGCTGCTAGGACCAGGATTAACCTCAATATCAATATAAATAGTAATATCGATCAATGGTTGATATCCGGGAACAGCCAGCAAGGTATATCCATGTTTATGCCACTTGAAGAGAGGTCGACGAAGCCCTTCTTTTAAACCTGATACGATTAATCTTCTATGTGTAACACGTAGATAGAAAATTTCAAATTCTTCACCCAAAGCAACTGCAACGATCAATCCATCGCTCCTCAAATACACTACGTTAACAGAAGAAGTTGTAGGCAACTTATAGTGGCAGCCCCAGCGATTAAAACAAATCAAATAGATAATAAACCACGGAGCGAAAATATTCGTGGCAGCCATACTGGCGCCTGACGAGATAACCGTCTGATCTGGTCATGGATTAAAGAAATAACAGCAGAAAACGAATCGCATTGCATTCTTTGGCAAACAACAACATTGGCAACAGATGGAAAATATTTAGGGAAAACTGCAACAACATCTTTACAATACACGCTTGTGGTAACAACAACGTGAAGACTTCAAAGGAAAAACCATCGGTGAGCGCATAATTTGTTGTCAAACTCAACCTGTTTAAGACCACCCCTCCCCTGACACAAATCGTTTAGCAGATCACGTGACCAGCGTCCACCAGCGAGTCTGACGAGCGTGTGAAAAGCCTGGGTACGAGGTTGGTTTTTAGTAATGGTGGCCTATTAAATAATAGTGATTTCAGAGCTCAAAATACTTACTTCAAAATACCATTTTTTAGGTTTTTTTTTACATCGATGATCACTTTCGACCCTGAAATACTATTCTATGCTAAAGAAAATCTAAAAGACGGATTTTCATCGTAGTGGCACTTTAATGGTTCTAATATAGAAATTAAACATGTCTTTAAAGGGACACTCCGGCCCAAATACAAATGCAGTTCATATGAAAGATCTTACTGACTTTAGTTTATTTCCAAAGTTTCAGCATTCCTATCAATTTAGTTGAGAAGATATTGCTAGTTGAAGTTGAAAATTTGTGGATTTTGACGCCATATTGGTTTTGAAAATATGACGTCATTGAGTGATTCTTTATCGTCAGTGGAGTTGTTTTGATGGCGATCACATAATGATAGTTATTGTGAATGGTCTTTGGACGAAAATTAGTCGAAATAAACTATTTAGTTCATCATGCAGGAAAGTAGTGGAGCTTCTTAGGCATAATACGAGATCACGTCACTCAGTGACGTCATATTTGAGAAACAAAATGGCGTCGAAATTGGACAAACTCTTCAACTAGCCACATCTTCTTAACTAAATTGTAGGAATGCTGAAACTTTGGAAATAATCTAAAGTCAGTAAGATCTTTCATATGAACTACATTTGTATTTGGGCCGGAGTGTCCCTTTAAATCTAAAGATCATATATCAACATTGCGCATAGTGTCCAGGATAGCTAGACATCTGCAAAATTCCCAGCTCTCGTTCGAATATTTCTGAAGTAATTTTACCAGCCAGTACAGGTCACGGTTTTAATCGCTCTGTACAAAACTATGACATATTTGTAGATTTTGTCTCTACCGTTGCAACGATAACCCGATTGTTCGCGAATTTAGAATTTGCCTATGAAACGAAAATTAAGTTTGTTTTATTTGAAAGAACTTTTAAAATAATGAAGAATATTAATTTACAGCTTTCTCATATTTCACTTGGTTCTTGAGATATTTAGACTTATGTGATATTCAAATGAGATAGCTATGACGTCAAGGGGTTTGCAATACATTTTAACATATTGGAAAATCGTGTATATCTTTAAGATTATTAAACGAAATCACTTGAAACATTGCATGTGGATACAGACACCTAAACTGGAGAACATGGTTAGCTGGAAAATACGGAGTCGGAGTGCCGGAGTACGGAGTGCCGGAGTGTGGAAAAGACGGAGTGTGGAATGGAAAACACGGAGTGTGGAAAACACGGAGTATGGAAAACACGGAGTGTGGAATGGAAAACACGGACTGTGGAAAACACGGAGTATGGAAAACACGGGTGGAATGGAAAACACGGAGTGTGGAAAACACGGAGTCTGACGTATTTGTCAGCATAGAGTATGGAAAATAAGGAGTCTGCGAACAAGGTCTTTGGAGGGGGACGCCCTGAACTAGGAGGGTGCCAGAGCAATTTATAACGGCGTATAAATTATATTCTGTTCGTATGCCGTTCGGTAAGCGTTCGAACGATTTGATAAACCGTTTGAAATGTTATAACAAACCGTTCGCAAAGCGTTTAAATGACTACTCACTGACAGTCTGGACGCAGACCGTTTGAACGCTTGCAGTTAAACGTCTTATAAAACGGTATCGTTAGATTTCGAGAAGTCATCAAGATTATCTTCCCTCAATTCAAAACAGAGAGCTTGTTTGACTCGACAAACCCGAGACTGGTTTCCGGTACTTTTAATGAATGAGTTTCAAACGCTATTGCGTAATACGAGGCGCAATATTACAAATACAATATTACAAGTTCTTTGGGAAAATAAAATACAGTGGTTGCAGTTGACTGTGGTGTATTCCCAAACGACAATTACAGTATAATATGTGGAGTCGTGGACATGTGCAATGAACTAATACATCAAAGATCTTGAAAGTATCGCATTCTCAACAATAAAATTTAGACGATATAAATAATGCTGCAACATTATTGTAAACATCTGTTACATACCATTTCTGGTATTTATTTAGTCAGCGCCTATTTGTTTAGCGCTTGCTTTGTCATAACATACATGTATCAGACACTTTTGACAGATGACAGATTTGCCACCATTAACTCGCTCAATTTAGTTCGTCTCATGTGAAGTACGTCGTTTGACCCGGGCCTAAGAAGCATGATTTATAGTGGCAGTGATTTATCAGAAATTTGTTTGCCAATCACCAACTACATACTGTAGTCATAATGTATACTGTGTATCCAGTCAAAAGCCTTGCCAATTATATTCAGATAAGCGATAGTCATTTGTAATTTAAGTCTGCTGTACGGTATTTAAAATAATTGATAGAAATGTGTACATACTACAGTGGGTTCATGTTTGAAATTTTATCAAATTAGGCTTCCCATGACTTTTGAGGCAGCACTTCCCCTTGCGATAGTAACTTCTAGTATTATAATATGCGTTATTCTCTTTATTCTTTCGAGCTCTTGGTAAATTCTTTTGGTCATACATACATTGTTTATGACTTTATGTTATATCGAGAGAAAAAAGGTTCATTTTCAATGTGAAACTGCGACTACAGTTAACCGGTTTTGGTTTTCGCTTTTTATGATGTTTCCGACGGCGTATGAGAGCGGTCGGTCTGGCGAAAATACCGAACGGTACGATTTGCCACAAGCGTTCGGACGGCTTATTGCAGGCGTTCGAACGGTTTTCATTGCGGATTTGACACATGGTTTTAACCCGCCGTTTTAGTTTTAGTAAAGTTTTAGTAAACCGTCTACTAAAACTAAAACGGCGGGTTAGAACCATATGTCAAATCCGCATGAACTCCTTTGTTTTTGACCATTACATCAATCAAATGTGTCAAATAGTCGCACGTTTCACACAAGCGTTTCACATTGAAAAGGAACCGTTTTTCTCTCGATTCATCCGATAACAATGTATGTATGACCAAAAGAATTTACCAAAACGAAGAGCTCGAAAGAATAAAGAGAATAACGCATATTATAATATTACGCAATAGCGTTTGAAACTCATTTAATATTTATATTAACTATGATTAAAAGTACCGGAATCTTGATGACTTCTCGAAATCTAACGATACCGTTTTATAAGACGTTTAACAATTCAAGCGTTCAAACGGTCTGCATCCAGACTCATGTCAGTGAGTAGTCATTTAAACGCTTTGAATCAGTTCGACAGGTTCCAGTTTAATAGCCATTCGAACGGTTTGTTATAAAATTTCAAACGATTTATCAAATCGTTCGAACGCTTACCGAACGGCATACCGACGGAATAGAATGTATACACCGTTATAGTAGCTCTGGCACCCTCCCATTTCAGGGCGTCCCCTCCAAAGACCCGTACGCCGCAGACTCCTTATTTTCCATATTCTACGCTGACAAACGTCACACTCCGTGTTTTCCACACTCCGTGTTTTCCATACTCCGTGTTTTCCACACTCCGTGTATTCCATACTCCGTGTTTTCCACACTCCGTGTTTTCCATTCCACACTCCGTCTTTTCCACACTCCGTACTCCGACTCCGTATTTTCCAGCTAACCGGAGAGGACATCGTTCTAGTTTTATGGTCGCCATGGTAACAAATTAGTTTTCAGACATCTTGATTTCTAAAATAAAATTATTTGTTTTCTCTTCCGTCCCAAACATTTGCGGGTAACCAATTCTAAACTGAAGTTTAACTTTGGTGCAACACATAGCTATGCCAGAAAACAAAGATTTTTGACAAAGAGACTTAGAGGTCTGGGAACTATATTATTACTATTGCAACATTGAAACTAGAACGATGTTCTCCAGTTTAGTGGTTTGTATCCACATGCAAAGTTTCAGGTGATTTCGTTTGATAATCTTAAAGATATACACGATTTTCCAATATGTTAAAATGTATTGCAAACCCCTTGACGTCATATAGCTGTCTCATTTGAATATCACATAAGTCTAAATATCTCAAGAACAAAGTGAAATATGAAAGAACTGTAAATTTATATTCTTCATTATTTTAAAAGTTCTTTCAAATAAAACAAACTTAATTTTCGTTTCATAGGCACTTTAACATTTCAAATGTGTGAGTACTTACAATGCCTTTCCACGTTTAAATATTACCTGAGCGATGTTGATGACTTGCTGTATCTGATCTCTGTCAGTGACGTCTGCATGGGTTTCCCTGTATCTTCGGAAAGTGTATCCAAGAGTAACTATGGTGAAATATCTGGAAAATCCGAGCGCTGGTGCAGTCTAACCGTTCATGAACCGTGGGAGAAAATTATGTTGATAAAATATTATTTATTTTGTGTAAAAGATTGACAGGTGGGAGCGTATTTGACTAATTGACTTCCGGTGGTCGACTCAAGTCGGGCACAGATGCACTAAAAATGTTACCAATATATACTTATATATAGGGTTAGGATTAGCGATTATTTGAATTTCGGTTTGTTCATATATCGAGAAAGCGCCGACTGTGGTTAGATTAAAGGTGCCGTCCAGCGCATGTCACGTTTCTGTTTACATCGTTTGTTTACATTGCGTTATATAAACATTGAACATGAAGTATTGCGGATTTTGTTCACACGCTTGAGCTTTTCCGCCTAAAAAGCGTGTTATAAGAAGCTGTTTGGTTCCTAAATGTGGATAATATATCAAACTACCACTCGTGCCTTGCCACATTTAACGAATACTCGCTTTCGAACTGTCGCAAATATATTCCGTTAAAGTTTGTTGACATGTGGGGTCCCACGTTTGATATATCATTAAAGGTTAATACCTTTATTTTTGTTGAGTTAATACCATGGACATGTTGCCCATTTTCGAGCTAAAATTTTACTAAGTTGCTTCCCGAGGCAACCACAGTCGGCGCTTTCTCAATATATGAACAAACCGAAATTCAAATACCCCACAGTCCCGCTTTCTGAGTTGATGTAAACACCGACTCGTTGCCTTTCTGGTCTGGTTGCCTGTAATATGCTGTAATTTATCCTGATGGTCGACAAAATTAACATGTAAGAACATTTTAATAACGATTCAATACAATTATTTTGTAAAAAATGCCAAATAAACCCGCTTTACTGTTAAACTCGCTTCGCTAATAGACGTTATTATACTCGAGGTGACAAAAATCTGCCAAGGTCGCCCAGCAACGACCTTTGACCTTGCACTCGCTAATATCAACAAACGCGCAGTTTTAAACATCCGAGCCTGTTTTGGCAACCGCATTTGGGAAAGGTTTGATATTCGAGAAGTTTAACGCTATCCATGGGTAAATACGTACCTAAAATGAACAGGTTTTGTGATTGACATGGAACAAAAGTGATAGGGTTAGGACATTTGTTTATATGTGGTTGATTCTATTGTTTTATTGTTTGAATCAACCAATCACAAAACTTGATAGTATAGGTAGGTGATGACCCCTATCCATTCATAACACGAATAACGATAGACCAACTTCGTCTATTTGTCTTATGATTTGTCCGCTTCGAGGTCCGCTTGGGAACATTATTGACTAGTCGACTACATACGGTTTGACTCTTATCTATTTAGGCAACTAGCTGAACAATGTCATAATGGTGGGGGGGGGGGTGTGCCAACCCAAAATTTCCGAATGAAATATCACCCCCCAAAAAAAAATTATTGCAATAATCACAATAGTCAAGGACAAAAACTATTTTGATCACAGTTATGGTAGTAACGGTACTGGAACCCTCCAGAAATCCCTCACTTGGTAGTAACGGTACTGGAACCCTCGAGAAATCCCTCACTTGTTGTTGTTGATTTCTGCTAGACTATTCTTTCCACCTTATTTAATGTGCTTATTTGTGTAAATATATAACGTCAATTTTTATTTAATTTAAACTTTTTTAAATTTTACACGGATCCCTGTCAGACTTATATTTTATATGTTAATTCACCAACGGCAAATCGTAATAAACAAACAAATAAATAAATTTTACCCATATGCTAAAACAATAACACAACATGTGAGCCAGTGGCGGATATTCACGTTTTAAGGTGGTGGGGCAAAGCCTCCCAAAATGTCCGACAAGTTTGGTTGCTAAGTAACAAATTTTATTTGAAAATTTCCGACAAATTGGCAATTATATATATATATATATATAGCAAAGTGAAAAGGTGGTAAACTGCCAAGAATTTAGTGACGAGATACTGACGTTTCGAGCGGAGCCCTTCATCAGAGTAAGACGAGATGAAATAAAATAAATAGGGCTTATATAATGCCAAAAGGGTGTCACAGGTAGAAAGTAGCCAATCAAATGCACGGGAAATGAACTAACTAATAATTAATGAGATGGGAAAAGTTAAATCATTTGCTATTTTTAAAGTCGATCAATATGCAGACTGAGGGGGTGGGAAAAATGACAGGTCCAATATTCAAGGGGATTAGGCGATAATAATAGAAGCAAAGACTTGAAAAGCAATGAAAGTGCATAAGCTAATAATAAAAAGTTCCAAGCAAACTAAAATAATAAAAAACTTTTAGGAAGTTAAATAAAAGAAAAACGTTCGTTAAGACCAAGAGGATGTGTGGTGCCAAGTTTAAAAATGAGACGCTTTTCTTGCCGCTTGCGGTTATCGTTGCCACCGGAAATGGGAAGGATGGCACAGACTTTCATGTCTGAAACCAAATGGTTGGAGCTGTTGAAATGGCGGGCTACAGGTTTGTCACCATCATTGATCCTCACGGAACGAAGATGTTCAGCAAAACCTGTCTGAAAGGCGTCGCCCAGTTTCACCGATGTAGATTTTAGGGCATTTATCGCAAGAAATGCAATAAATTATGTTGGTGGACGTGCATGAAAAAGCATGACGGATTGTGTGGTCGAATTTGGGGGCAGTAATAACTGTAGTGGGATTGAGAAAAGCGCATGTGTTACAGCGGGAACGGCCGCAAGAAAATGTTCCCGCTGGTGCCGAGGTATTTTGTTTAAGGGCACTATGTACTAAGGAGTCACGAATGTTTTTATTACGGCGAAAAGATACCAAAGGGTTGTCGGTGAAAATGGCTGACGTCTCAGGATCATTTTGTAAAATGTGAAAATTCCGATTAATAATATTTTTAACTTTAAAATTGAAAGGATGAAATGTTAGAACTAAAGGAATTTTATTGTTTGAAACTCGTTCCAAAGATGGTTCAAGGGCGTCTAAACGGGGCACGAGAAAAGCTTTCTGAACGGCGAGGTCTAAAAGGTTGGTAGGGTAACCACGTTGGACAAAAAAAGATCTCATTTCCATTGATTTGACTTGAAAATCTTGGTCGTCGGCACCAGCCGGAACATTTTCTTGCGGCCGTTCCCGCTGTAACACATGCGCTTTTCTCAATCCCACTACAGTTATTACTGCCCCTAAATTCGACCACACAATCCGTCATGCTTTTTCATGCACGTCCACCAACATAATTTATTGCATTTCTTGCGATAAATGCCCTAAAATCTACATCGGTGAAACTGGGCGACGCCTTTCAGACAGGTTTGCTGAACATCTTCGTTCCGTGAGGATCAATGATGGTGACAAACCTGTAGCCCGCCATTTCAACAGCTCCAACCATTTGGTTTCAGACATGAAAGTCTGTGCCATCCTTCCCATTTCCGGTGGCAACGATAACCGCAAGCGGCAAGAAAAGCGTCTCATTTTTAAACTTGGCACCACACATCCTCTTGGTCTTAACGAACGTTTTTCTTTTATTTAACTTCCTAAAAGTTTTTTATTATTTTAGTTTGCTTGGAACTTTTTATTATTAGCTTATGCACTTTCATTGCTTTTCAAGTCTTTGCTTCTATTATTATCGCCTAATCCCCTTGAATATTGGACCTGTCATTTTTCCCACCCCCTCAGTCTGCATATTGATCGACTTTAAAAATAGCAAATGATTTAACTTTTCCCATCTCATTAATTATTAGTTAGTTCATTTCCCGTGCATTTGATTGGCTACTTTCTACCTGTGACACCCTTTTGGCATTATATAAGCCCTATTTATTTTATTTCATCTCGTCTTACTCTGATGAAGGGCTCCGCTCGAAACGTCAGTATCTCGTCACTAAATTCTTGGCAGTTTACCACCTTTTCACTTTGCTATATATTCAAAACACTGTCTACGCAGCACTCTACTTTTTTACTACTCTCGGATATTCTATATACCGCTGCGACATGCCTAACCTTAAGAAGTTTCGTCAAAGTCTCCGTCACGAAATGCTAAGTTATTTGCTTCCTTTTTTACCGTCGATCAGAAATCATGCTCTACGTTTGTTTGACCTTATTTTATCTAAAACCCGTTTTTCCAGTCACGTTACTTTTATTAGTCGTTGTTTATATCGGGGGGTTATTCCGTACGGTTTTAGGTCCTCTTTTGATTTATTGTCTTTTAATCTCCCCGCTATCGATCGTCGTTATTCCCATCACATATCAGCGGCTTGTTCGAGTCATTCCCGTCGTTTGATGCGTATCACTATTAAATCTATGTCCAGTAATTTACAACATACTGATGACGACATCTCGGGATGTAAGTCCTCTCTCTCCCAGGTCTGCCCACCTATTTTGTTTACCGCTATCGTTCAACAAATTCGCATGCTAAATTCCAGAATCTATGTTTTTCTTAAAGACGTTAAGGCGTCCAAATTGGCCAAATTGCTGGGTCCCTCCCCGAATCCCTCCCAAAGCACTAGTTCCTCTAACGAAGTCACTCGTCTAGTTTTCACTATTCCCTCTGATTTGCCATTATCTGACCCCGAGAGATCTGTTCTTGCGAAAGGTCTCAAGTTTG
Organism: Chrysogorgia sp. JL179-B06; assembly: GCA_035772405.1. Taxonomy (NCBI): domain Eukaryota; kingdom Metazoa; phylum Cnidaria; class Anthozoa; order Scleralcyonacea; family Chrysogorgiidae; genus Chrysogorgia; species Chrysogorgia sp. JL179-B06. The sequence goes on from JAYKKM010000143.1 coordinate 2,510,259, forward strand.
TTCCCAACTCCGGGCCCATCGATCTATTTTCAGTTAAAGAGGATACCGAATCTTTCTTCCGCCGCATGCGCCTCAAAGCCTTTTTTCATGATAAGCCCACTTTCAATAGCAATAAGGATATTTTCGAAGAACTCAACCCCAAGAAGTCGTCTTGGTCTCCATCCGAAGGCGATTTTTCTTCCCTTGATCTTTTCGTAAGACAATGCCGCCATGACATTGATAAATTGCACCCTCCGCGCAGAAAACAAGTTCATAACCTCAACAAAGAAGAGCTTCTAGCTTTGAATTCATTACGATGCCGAAATGACGTTGTCATAAAACCTGCGGACAAAGGTGGCGCTGTAGTTGTCTGGAGAGCGGACTTGTATCGACAAGAGGCTCTTCGTCAACTCAGCGACACCATCTTTTATACTAAGTTAAATTCCGATCCCACTCAATCTCACCAAAAATCCGTCAAAACTACCATCAAGAATTTCATCCAAGCCGGTGAATTGCCTGCCTCTGCATCTAACCTTATACTAACAACCCCCAGAACGCCTGTCATATATTTCCTACCTAAAATCCATAAACCTAACAATCCTGGCAGGCCGATTGTTTCCGCTTGTAGTTGCCCCACCGAGCTCGTTTCCAGTTTTCTAGACAACGTTATGTATCCTTTGGTTAAGAAGTTGCCTTCTTATATCAAAGATACTAAACATGCCTTGCAAATTTTCGACCAGTTACGTTTCAGTAGTTCCGATAAATTTATTTTCACGATGGACGTCAAGTCCTTATACACCGTCATTCCCCATTGTGATGGCCTTGAAGCTCTGAAGTTTTTCTTTGATCAGCGCACTAATTTAGAACCCTCCACAACCACGTTACTCCGCTTAGCAGAACTAGTGCTTACCCTTAACAATTTTTCGTTTGATGGCGAACATTATCAACAAATAAGTGGTGTTGCGATGGGCACCAAAATGGGTCCAAGCTATGCTAACTTATTTGTTGGTCATGTTGAAAAACAGATCTTTGAACAATACACGGGTCCCTTGCCTGATTTTTTCGGAAGATTTATCGATGACTGTTTAGGAACAGCGTCGTGTTCACGTGTCCTTTTAGAGCAGTTCATCAACTTTGTTGATGATTTTCATCCTGCTCTGAAGTTCACGTGGGAAATCAGCGAGACCTCTGTGTCGTTCCTTGATATTTTAATTTCGATTAATGGTGATTCGCTGAAAACGTCGGTCTCGTACAAGCTTACTGACTCCCATAGTTATCTTCTATTTTCATCCTCTCATCCCAACCACACTAAGCAATCCATCCCTTACTCTCAATTCTTGCGTCTTCGCCGCTTATGTAGCGACGACCAAGATTTTCAAGTCAAATCAATGGAAATGAGATCTTTTTTTGTCCAACGTGGTTACCCTACCAACCTTTTAGACCTCGCCGTTCAGAAAGCTTTTCTCGTGCCCCGTTTAGACGCCCTTGAACCATCTTTGGAACGAGTTTCAAACAATAAAATTCCTTTAGTTCTAACATTTCATGCTTTCAATTTTAAAGTTAAAAATATTATTAATCGGAATTTTCACATTTTACAAAATGATCCTGAGACGTCAGCCATTTTCACCGACAACCCTTTGGTATCTTTTCGCCGTAATAAAAACATTCGTGACTCCTTAGTACATAGTGCCCTTAAACAAAATACCTCGGCACCAGCGGGAACATTTTCTTGCGGCCGTTCCCGCTGTAACACATGCGCTTTTCTCAATCCCACTACAGTTATTACTGCCCCCAAATTCGACCACACAATCCGTCATGCTTTTTCATGCACGTCCACCAACATAATTTATTGCATTTCTTGCGATAAATGCCCTAAAATCTACATCGGTGAAACTGGGCGACGCCTTTCAGACAGGTTTGCTGAACATCTTCGTTCCGTGAGGATCAATGATGGTGACAAACCTGTAGCCCGCCATTTCAACAGCTCCAACCATTTGGTTTCAGACATGAAAGTCTGTGCCATCCTTCCCATTTCCGGTGGCAACGATAACCGCAAGCGGCAAGAAAAGCGTCTCATTTTTAAACTTGGCACCACACATCCTCTTGGTCTTAACGAACGTTTTTCTTTTATTTAACTTCCTAAAAGTTTTTTATTATTTTAGTTTGCTTGGAACTTTTTATTATTAGCTTATGCACTTTCATTGCTTTTCAAGTCTTTGCTTCTATTATTATCGCCTAATCCCCTTGAATATTGGACCTGTCATTTTTCCCACCCCCTCAGTCTGCATATTGACCGACTTTAAAAATAGCAAATGATTTAACTTTTCCCATCTCATTAATTATTAGTTAGTTCATTTCCCGTGCATTTGATTGGCTACTTTCTACCTGTGACACCCTTTTGGCATTATATAAGCCCTATTTATTTTATTTCATCTCGTCTTACTCTGATGAAGGGCTCCGCTCGAAACGTCAGTATCTCGTCACTAAATTCTTGGCAGTTTACCACCTTTTCACTTTGCTATATATTCAAAACACTGTCTACGCAGCACTCTACTTTTTTACTACTCTCGGATATATATATATATATATATATATATATATATATATATATATATATATATATATATATATATATATATAAATTTTATTTGAAAATTTCCGACAAATTGGCAATTTGACGAAAGGTGGGGGGCGGCGGCTGCCCCCCCCCCCCCCCATCCCACCACAATTTCCGCCACTGATGTGAGCAATTACTCCCAGTAGCTCGTCACATGATATCTCATGCATGTTATTATGTTCAACTGACAAGTTTTCTGTTACCAGTACATTTAATGTACATTTAAACAGTATCTTTTGACATAATCTCTTAAAATAGTCTTAAAGAAAACAGGTCCGAATCATTCCGAATAGAACTGTGAATTTTCCGAATATTGCAATTTTGTAGTAAAAGTTGGAAGGGGGGGGGGGGGGGGGGGGGGGGGGGGGGTGAGGGTGGGGGCTGGTTACATTATTACTTATCGCGTAACAAAATATTTCTCCTACTTGCCCGTTGTCAATGCAATGTTTATTTATTTACCGAAGGTTAATTGGTGCATATATTTTTATTGGTTGTTTTCGAACTGCTCGCAAACAATGTCAATAATACTAATGAGCTTTATGCATTTTTAAGAATAGGATTTTGGTTAGCCTGCGTGCAGTCTTGACGCAGGCTAGATTTTGACAGGCTTTCCTATCGCGGCCTAGTTTACGCATCGCATTTTAATTGTTGAACAAAATAACAGCTATTCATGACTATAGTTTATTAGTTTATTTAAAAGACTGATTTTTGTAACCAAAAGGTTAAATTACATCAGTGACTTACAATAAGTAGACATGGAATTACATAGTAGATAAACATGCATAAAAATGTTGATTAAAATATTCAGTAATTAAGTTATCGTTAAAATACGTTGATTAAAAATATAAAAGTCCGAAATGGCTATATATTATTTACTGTTTTCCTTTGAAATAATTTGAGGTAAAAACGATTTCCTAAAACGTTCAGTTTTACATAAGTAATTATTATATTTACATCTTGGTCTCATGTCATAATCAAATGAAACTTTACGAAGTAAAAACTCACTTAATTTATCATTGTTCTCGTTCTTTTCAAAAAATTGATCACACAATTTTTCACGTCGCGCTTTAAGTGAAGGAATACCAGTAAAGTTCCGGGCTTCTCCATAACTTATTGATGGTAACACAATTCTCAATGCACGTCTTTGAATCTTTTCAATATCTTCACTCAAAAAGTTTTGAATGCCAAAGTGCCAGACTTGACAGGCGTATTCAAGGACAGGCCTTATAACAGTAGTGTACACAGTAATTAAGGTATTTATGTCAGCGTTGGATCGTTTTAAAAGCCTGAGCATATACAGTCTTTTCCCTGCTTTTTTTACGATTTGGTTGACATGTTCGTTCCAATTCATATTATCCTGGACAATAAGTCCTAGAATACGAGCAGATTTTACACGCTCTACAGCAACACTGTCTACAATTAAAGGTGAAAAGACCCTTTTCTCTTTAGCAAAGTCGAATACCAATTATTTGCATTTAGTGACGTTAAGCTTCGTATTATTAGTGTTAGTCCAATGATAGATATAATTCACCAGGTCTTGGAGGTTGCTGTTGCAATCTGGAACGATACTTTCAGTGACAGTACTGTCGTCAACGTATTTCCATCGATCATTCCAATCCATGAGAAGATCGTTTATCATAACGAGGAAAAGTACTGGTCCGATAACCGTCCCTTGTGGTACTCCTCCATTTAATGTTTGCCACTTTGATACACAATGAGCCAACCTGACACGTTGTTTACGTTCGATAAGAAAGCTTCTTAACCAATTTGTTATGGTTGGTGGTACATTCATATCAAAAAGTTTATGCAAGAGAATGTTATGGTCTATAAAATCGAAAGCTTTCGAAAAATCGAGAAGAAAAACTCTTACAGCTTTCTTTGATGCATCGGTTTCACTTAATAAGTGATGGATAAAGCTTAATAAAGCATGTGTCGTCGAAGAGTTTCTTAAAGAACCAAATTGTCGTTTATCAATCTTTTCCCTGATTGACACCATTAGCCAATCTGTAACAAAACGTTCACAGGTTTTGGACAAGGTGGCAGTTAGTGAAATAGGGCGTAAATCCTTGGTAATATCAACAGGTACTGGTATTTTTGGAATTGGAATGACATCAGCTTTTTTCCACATGAGAGGAACAGATGCTTGTTGAATGGAAGCATTAAAAATTGAAGCCACTGGAGAAGCAAGCACATGGGCGTAGAACTTTAGGACCCAGTTTGGTATTCCATCTGGACCTGGTGATTTGGAAGTTGATATAATAGATAGTTTATGGTATACATCTTCTTCTTTAATAATATACTTTGATGGAATGTCAAAATGACTGTTCTCTGATTGAACGTCAAAAGGAATTTGATTTAGAGGAGGGATTTCTTGGGTAACTGAGACAAAAAGTCATTAATTTTTTCTGCAAGGGCTTTTCCACAGACAACCCGATTGTCTAAAACGAGGGTTGAGAGGGCCTTCTTAGGATACCCTGCAAGTTGTTTTATGGAATCCCACCACTTTTTAGGATGATGATTTAGTTTTAACTGTTTCAGTTTTTCTTAAGGAAGGCAAGATCTAAGTTTCTTGCTTTCTCTGTTTGCCTGGTTGCGTAAAAGACGATACAGCGAGTCTTTCCCATGATGAAATGCCTTTTGTCTGTTTTGGATAATTTTTTTATATCCTGGAGTTACCCAAGGTTAATCTTTATCATGTAACTTGACAGTTTGACTTGGGAGGAAACAATCTAATCCAGTATTTATAATATTTTGAAAGAGATCTAATTTTTGTTCACATGAGACAGTACGGTACAGCACGGTCCAATTAAAGCCAGAAATTGTACACGCGTGTGAACATTCGCCATCAAATCATAAACAATAACAAGATGCCCGCTAGGCGTTAACTCGGGCTACGTTAGCCTGCGCAGGGAAATATGATGCAATTGATGCAAAAAGGTAGAAAGGAAAATAACACAGAAAGACTGCCCAAACCTGGACTCGGTGCTACAACAGGTAGCTTAGTAATAAACCTAAAACAAAGGATTTATTCATGGTGAGGTACAGCCTTACATTAATTGCAGATCATTTGTTAACCTCTTTGAAGTTTGCTGAGTTTCCAGACCATATTGTATCTCCATTGACCATATCTTGATTGATCAACTACCTGTATAGTGATAGCTTTTATTAGTAATCCAATCCACTTGCGATCCTTTATATAACTACAACTTCTACTAATAAAAATACTGGTAACTGAAAAAGATATCTGATAATGATACCATAATCATTTGGTGGAAAAAAACAGAATTGCACTTTTAAAACTTCACACAACAATTTCATAATGGAACAAATGTACTTCATACTTTTTGCAAGTACGGTACTAGTTCTGGTTTTCATGACACCCAAAACGTCCCATATTTTAATCGAAAATTATAGTATTTCTTTATAACATCAAAGAGATGTGATAATAATAATTGTGATGATGAAAATAATGATATCCTCAAAAAAATTATTCTGAGTCACAGACAGGAATCGAAACTGTAACCTTCTGATTGCTGGTGAGACGCTCTAGTTCCATTGAGCTACCGAGACTCAGATGGAGAGCGAAGGTTACAATGATGTACTCATGGTTCGATTGATATATGTAATTAATATATAACAAGACTGGGAGTGGGAATTGTTTCCATATAAACTTAACAGGCCCTTTAAACAACTACAAAATATTGTCAAGCATACACCTGTGGTTGATGGTCTGTTAGGGCTGGTTTACACTGTCAAAGTGTCTTTGATCAAAGTTGATTGAGCATGTTCTCATTTGATCAATGAACTTCAAAGGAGCCGCAGTCTTTTTAAGATGTTTACACTATCAAACACTTTGATCAAAGAAACTTTGATAGTATAAACCAGCCTTAAACCCTGGTTTACACTGTTCAAAGTCATATAGTTTGATCAAAGTGTGTGTCAGTGTAAACACCTTTCAAAGTTCTGTGATCAAATTAGAACTCAAAGAAACTTTGACAGTGTAAACACCAGCCCCAAATAAATTGTCAACTGAGATAAAGAACATTTTGAGAGTCGAGTAAATGATTACAATTAAAATATCAAGTGAAACAGGCAACCTCGTACCCAGGGCATTTTGCCTCCACGGTGGAAAGTCGGCGAAAATCGCCCTGGGATCGGCTGGTCATAAGACACCCAGAATTTCTGGGTGTTTAGACATGATAATTGTTGTGGTCTTTGTTCCATTTCCTTTGTCTACTTTGTTGATCTGAATAATTGAGAAATGTTCAATGCTCTTCAGAGTTGTTCACGTCAGCATTCGTAGGCATAAAAGCAGCTAACAAGCTTAATAATCCACCATAGATCCACGGTTATCTCTTACAAAAGGTATGAAGAAGCATATATCTAATTTAGCAAAAGCTATCGCTTCTAATTTGAAGTAAAATTTGAAGACAGCATTCAGATTTAGATGAATAAATTATACTCCGCTGAATTAATTGAGTTTTATGACAAGCCAATCGGATTATAGAATGGACCAGCCGATCCCAGGGCCATTTTCGCCGACCTTCCGCCGTGGAGGCAAAATGCCCTGGGAACGAGGTTGGTGAAACAGGGTTATTCGAAGGCAACATGTTTCCTGATTTATTTGGCAAAATATGTGAATGTATACTGCATAGTCACTTAATGATCAATGATCGACGATATAAATATGAAATACATACTTGATATATATAAAACAATAACCTGTTGAATAGCATGTTTACAAACTTTTGGTGGTTCGTTCGTAAGACTGGATCGCTTTACAGTCAACTCGACCCACTTACCCGTAATAAAGTCAACTCGGCCCAGTTAATAACCAAGTCGGCCCACTTACGAACTCGGCCCAGTTAAGAACCAACTCGGCCCACATACAATTCTAATAAATGAATTCGAAATTTATGCATTTTCAAATCTATCTGACCTCACAAAATCTGTCAAATCATATATTGTATCACGTTCAATAATTTTGGCCGCCATTTTTGTTTCTCCCAAATTCGAAAGAACTATAGAAGTCAGTAGAAAAATTCTTTGAATGATATGGCACTCCAGGTAAGTTCAATAAACCAGTGTATTCTTGTGTATTAATAAAGACGTATTATGAGCATTATACAATAGTCTCAATGCTCTTACAACAATATATTCTTCATGTTATTTATAAAACTAATTACAGATATAATACAGTATACTAGCAAAAGTTCGATATAAATTATTTTAGCATATACCAAAACAGAGAATAGTGCTTTTCGCGCAATCTGATTGGTTCCTCTAGCTCGGAATATCCTGCACTATTCACTGTTTCGCAAAACAACATGGTTCAAGATATTGGTAAAAGCAGGCAGGCAGAAAACGATTACTGTATGTAGGAAAATTATTTTAGGTAATATTTATGAAAAACAAGTTTCAAAGAGAGAATAGAAAGTGCTCAAAAATCCGCAGAACAACGAATGATATGCTCCAAAAACAAACTTGATTGAACGAACTGATTGTTGCATGTCAGTTTTCGTTCAAATATTTTGAAAGAAAAGTGTTCTTCGTATAGTTCATATATCGATATTCGCCTTTATATAGTTTGAGACAATTTGAATTGCCTTTCATATAGAATTTAATAACATTTACAAACATTAAAAATCATTTCGGTTAATACAACAAAACCAAGCAAAACGTAAAGAATTAGTACGGTTTCGGCCATAAATATTACCGCGATACACTGCCTAAGAAACTGGCGAGTAATGAACTGAATACTAAACAAATGACCTGGAAAACATACTACCGATTTTATAACAGTAAACACCCACAGAAATCTTAACGACTAAACACATGAAACATTGTCATTGCACTGACCGAAATAAAAACGCTTTGAAAAGAACAATTATTGTCCTTTACTCTCACAGAATTCATTAGTTATCGTTTGTCCTCAGGTTTTCCCATGTACAGTATTAAAATATTTCCTTTGAGTTAAAATCCAGTGGTCTTTTGCCTTACTTTGATCCAACTTCGAAAGGTTTTCAAAACGACCGGCTGCTGTCAGCTTGTCAAAACTGATAAACAACTCCAAATGTGGAAAGGCAAACTCCAAATATGGAAAGGCAAACTCCATATATGGAAAGCCATATGGAAAGGGCATTTTTTGCCTTGCGTTTCGCACCAATTCCTGGCTAAATTATAATGAAACTAACCGAAATTTACTAATTTTTTATCAATTTGTTTTGGTATATGCTAAAACAATTATTCACCTCAGTGTCAGTGAATAGTGTTTTTATATTTACCTCGACGCTTCGCTTCTCGGTAAATATCCACCACTATTCACCAGTGGCGTAGCTACACCCGGGCCTATACCCGGCCTGTGCCCGGGTGAAACCTGCGTGTGCCCGGGTGAAATATTGCAGACAGATCTATCTCAGCTCGTTAGGCAAAGTAATTAAAGTATAGAGTATAGCCACTAGGAAGATTATGTATAAGGTTACTGTTTACAAAAAGACAAAGTATTAGTTTAATTCCCACATAAAACGTTAAATATTTCGGTAAAAATGACCGTTTTCGCGTGATTGAAATTCATCGAGTCATGACATCAGTGGTTTCCACCAATGTTTTTGACTGTTACCGCTAAAGCATGTGTCAGAGGGGTGGGCGCTGATGAGTAAAATGTTGAAGCGCGATGGCAGCAAGGCAGTTGTCGTTGTTTTCACTGGTTTTTATTTTATCTCTTTTGTTGTTAAAACTGCCCCCAAAATGCAGGAAATAGAATTTGCGTGGCTTAAAAAATCAAAAAATTTCCGGGGACCATCTTCACACCCCAGAGGTTTCTTGCATGTTTGGCGCTCTGAACTGCCACTTCCAACCGGACATACTTCAAAATTGGTGGCTACGGCCCTGTGACTGTAATAACAAAAAACCCACCAGAGAATGTTGAGACCTGGGCTGTGTCCATGTTGTGCCCACATGACATCTGCTTCCTGGCTACGCCACTGCTATTCACTTCCACTTCGGTGAATAATTGTTAAATAATATGAATGAGTCCATTCCAAGTGTGACTATTGCCCTCGGAAAATACCCAGGCTTGTATGTTTCCACAAATGGCATTTATCTTTTCCAGTAGACTCATCATATTGCCTGATCCAATAGATTTACTATACTTTCCCAGGGGGTGGTTACACTTGTAATTCACTCATGCATTATGCTTATTAGAAAACCAATATGAGATAATGAGAGAATAAAGCAATGTAAATTAATTATGTATTTTCTTAAACTAAACTAAGGAATAAATGTTAGGAATAAATGTTATTATTATAAATGTTAATGTAAGATATAATTAGAATAAATGTTAATGTGAAGATATATTTAGCAAGGGCCATTCAAATGGGAGCAAACACGCAAAAGATACCTACTGCTCATTTTACCAGCAGCGAATTCTTCCCAATATTTAAATATTTTCGCCTGCAAGTTCTTGTACTTGCGAATCTGTTTAAATCACTGTAATTTAAAGGGGAACTGTACCCAAAAAATAAATTACTTTTAAATAAAAGGCCTTTAAGCATAATGTTTAGAAATGTTAATAGTTTTACGATATCTGCTCTTGTATTCGAGCAATAACGTTTTCATTCTTGTATTTTATGCTTCTGGACGCCGCCATTTTCGAGTTTGTTCGACGGCTCAAGATTGATATACAGCGGTGGTTTTCTTTTCAATTTTAAAGGGGCTGTGTCACGATTTACCTGGTTACTCAGCTAAGCGTACTTGTTGATTTTTTGTTCAAGATAGTATACGGCAATCGTGGCCTTCAAGCTCCTTCTCGTTTCCCACCACGATTAGACATTAAATTGTCATTACGCCTTACTTATAACTCGTCTAAAAATAACCTACCAACATGAAAATAACAAATACTAATCGAATAAATCGTTTAGCTTTCGCTTCGCTTTGATTTTGGATTCAGAATCAAAAATCAAAAAGTACGCTTAGCTGAGTAACCAGGCAGATCGTGACATAGCCCCTTTAACGTCATTGAGTGCTTGTCTTTTGTTCCTTGCACTCAAGTGACGTCAAAATTGAAAAGAAACCCCCGCTGGACCTAGAGTCTGAGCCGTCGAGCAAATTCGAAAATGGCGGCGTCCAGAAGCGTAAAATACGAGAATGAAAACGTTATTTCTCGAGTACAAGAGCAGATACCGTAAAACTATTAACATTTCTAAACATACTTGAAGGCCTTTTATTTAAAAGTAATTTACTTTTTGGGGACAGTTCCCCTTTAAACACTACTCTACTGCTCTATCCTGACAGTGTTTACACCTGGAAAACGATATGCCCTAAATGTTGCATGTCTCGCGATAAATGAAAGACTATACATTTGACTCCGCTTTGGATTTGACTCCGCTTTGGACCAACATTTAACCGCTTCGCTGTTGTCTGGCGTCGTGCGTCATATCCAGCTTGGAAATGCGCGAGAACGGGATAAATGAAAGCATGAAACAACGCGACCAATATACAGTACGAGACAAAAGCTAAGAGGTAGCAGACTTATGATATGAGCGGGAAGTGGCAAAATTTAGATTCAGTCTTCCGAATTGAAAGAACAACCGAAACAATGTAAACAATTGATCTTCTAAACCATCCCCCTGTACTAACTATGAACTATCAGAGGACGCATGCACGCATTGTGTTGACGAGAATAAGTTAATTTATTCTATTTTATTTTATGTAAACAAACATTTCACTTCCCGTGGGGTGATTTGACGTGTTCGGCGTTGCTATGACAATTTTATATAGTCGAAGTTTTTTATTCGTTCGAAGAGTTTGAGAGCTGTGAGTTTTTGAGAGCTGTGAAATAAACCTTTACATTTTGCGATTTGGTGATTATTTGTGTGGTCCTGGACGTTCCCCACACAAAAGTGGCGACCCCGGCAGGATATTTCCTGGATAAACGAAGTAAATTGATCAGTGCCGGATTGAGGTGTGCGGGGTCCCCGGGCCAAATTTCCACGGGGGGCCCTTGTGGGGGGGAGCTCGAGGGGGGTGGGATCTTCCCTCTAAAAAAATTTTTAACAATCAAATTGCAAATGGAGCAATTTTAGGGTACTTGAGGCCTTAGTATGTAATTTATGTTGGTAAATTGAGAAGGACTGTTGCCCGAATTTTCATATCATTTGCCCGAATTTTATTTCTCAGGGGGGCAGCAGCCTCCCCCAGAAAATTTTAAAATGTAGACCTCAAAATTTTATGGTTTTTAATGGGGTGATTTAAATTTAATATTTTTGGCATCGGTCTTTAGTCAATAACAGATGCCCGGGAATACTTGACACACATATAAGTCTGATTCTGAATGGACCTTCACTGAGACATAATACATTCCCATGTCCACTTCACTTCCTGTGGAAAAAAATCAAATATTTACAGTACACATTCTCAATTCTCATATATTATTACAGAATATCATAGCTTATTAGCTTTACATTGGGTTTTTTCGGCATTTTGCTCGTACAAATCTGTCAATGATCTCTTCACAGTCTAGATTTTTCAACATCTCATTCTCAATTGACATTAGGGAAAGGCAGGTCAGCCTGCTTTGGACCATGCATGTTCGCTTTTCACTTTTAATGAGTTTGAGCTTAGAGAATGTCCTTTCACCTGTTGCATTGGACACCATCAGACTAAGGTAAATTCTCATTGCTACTTCCACATTTGGAAATGTGGAGACCAGTTTCTTGTCAATAAGAATCTTATACAGCATTTTAACAGATGGGTTTTCCACCGGTTTTCCTTCATCATCTTTCAGGTTAAGTTCTTTCACAAAGATACTAAAATGTTCAAATTCTTCTGGGAAATTTTCTTCCAAATCATTCTCATAATGTTGTTGCAGACTGCAGTGCTGTAGCATCTCTCACTATCATCGCTGCTGTCATTCCCTGGAAGCTTGTCATGAACCCAAATCTTTCAGAAACAACCTTATATGCAGCAATGCGCGAGTCCAAAGCTTGGGAAAGCTTATCCAGTATAGGTAAGAATGTCTGAAGTCGAAATCTGTCACGACCAGTAAGTACACGTTCTTCTGCAGGCCCATCATTACCTTGTCTTTTCCTGTGTACTTGACGTTTGTTTGCATCTTTGTATGGCACTTGGGGTGCTTTGTCTTGTGCCTTTTGTTCAAATTGGTCGAATTTCTCACGCTGCGACACCACATATACTTGGAGTGATTTCAACAGTTTCATTGCTATTCCTAGCTCCATATTATCTTTCTGAAGGGCAATACTGACTTTATTGAATCGTTGTAGTATATTGTTCCAGAATTCAGCCATGAACACACTTTCAAAAAGCAACATGCTTTTCAAGAGATTCTGTGCTTCATTGATTGTGTCACGTGTTTGGTTTTCATCATCTGATAGACATTTCAGAGCTTCTTGAATTTGTGTGTATGCCAATGAGAGAGCTTTTATAGCATCAGCATGTGCAGACCATCGTGTATCTGTCAGACGTTTGAGGACCAACTGTTTCTTTTCAAGAGACTCTAACATAATTTTCCACCTGTGAGTTGATCTAGAGAAGAAGTTGTACAGTTGTTGTACAAGTCCAAAGAAGGAGACTGCTTCCAGGCAGCAATCCACGGCACATTGACCAACCAGGTTTAATGAATGGGCAGCACACGGTATGAAAATGGCTAAAGGATTGAGCTCGGAAATTTTAGCTCTCATTCCATTATACTTTCCAGACATATTCGAAGCATTGTCATATGACTGCCCACGTGCATTACCAATATCAATGTTGTGTTCTTGAAGGAATTTAATAACATTGGTTGCTAAGTATTCACCAGTATGTCTTTCAATCGGCAGAAAACAAAGGAACCGTTCTACCACCTCATTGGTTTCCATTGAAACATACCGTACAATGATAGTTAGCTGATCAATGTGACACAAATCAGGGGTCGAATCAACAGACAGCGAGAAGTATTTAGCTTCTTGTATCTCAGCAATGATAACTGATAAAAGTTTGTCACCAATTAGCTTGATAAATTCTTCACATATTGTTGAAGACAAATAAGATGCTCTTCCCTTTCCTTTGTTTCCAAACTGCTTGATGTGATTACTTATGAATGGATCAAATTGCCCAATTAATTCAAGCATTCCCATGTAATTTCCATTTTGTGAAGAACCGAATACTTCATTGTCACCACGCAGTGCTAGTCCTCTCTCTGAAATAAACTTTATAACAGCAACAACACGTCTCAAAACATTGCGCCAATACTGTCTCTCACTTTCAAACTGATTTGCCAATTGACTGTCTATACGGACTATACCAGAAGTTTGCTGTCTGCTAACCCATGTTAACATTGCATTTCGATGCAGTATACCACGTTCATGTTCAGTTATTCTCTCGGATGCATGTTTCCAATCACTGAAACCAGACCCAGAAAATGGTTGTTCTTGATCCGGTACCAAATAGCAGGCAAACAAAACAATATACATTTCCAGTGGAGGGCGAATAGAGAAGCCATTCCCGGCAATGTTTCTCACCAGAAATGTGATTCCTATATGGCAGATTCTTTACAAATTTACGTTTACGAGTGTTGTCATTTTCACGAGTTCTTTCAGAAGCTTGAAAATCCGAGTCATGGTGTTGACATTCACTTGGTCCTTTTGAAATCCAATATTCACGAACCCTGTCAGTAATATGAAGAATGTTCCATAATCCTGGATCATTGCCATACTCTGGTCCGGTTGCTGCAGCAGAACCTAATTCGACTTCCACTTCATCAGCATTTACATCCTGACTTTCATTCACAGTGGAATCAGAACGAGTATCTTCAGCACCAGCTCCAGCAGATTGGCTCCCGCTCTCCATTGCCATTGCTAGTGATTCTCCAGATTCTGCTGATTTTCTAGATGTTGAGAATCCCATATCAAAGAGTTTTGGTATTGATTTCAAGAGGTCATCATCTTTCTTCTTCTTCTCTTCACTCATCTTTCTCTTCTGAGCACCACTTAAATATCGTCGATCAGCCATCTTTATTCCTTAGCGTCATACGGTCAGTACTTCAAGTAACGTTTTATATTTTGCGGAGCGAAAGGATCGCGGGGCTCTGTTGGAATTCATATTTCTTTTATTGTAAATAAAATTACGTTCGCCAACTTCGCCATTATGCCGCGAAAATAAATGAAATAACAATCTTATTCGTTGTAGCTAAAGCTTAATAAGTTGTTGCATGTAAATATCCATATTAATTATTTGCGTTTGGTATATTTTAGTGTTGCTGTTCTATGAACGTTACTTGAAACTTCAAAAATAGCAATCTAAATAAAATTTTACAACTGGCCTTAATGCCCTGCGTACTGGCCGTGATGCCCTGAAAAACTTAGTAACCCTCAAGGCCAAACTGGCCTTGCCCTTATTTTTCCCAATTTCGCTGTAGAGCAAATGGCACAAATCTCCTGAAAATTTTTCACATGAAGATCTAGGGGCCCCAAAATAATGTCCAGAACAACATTTCATGCTGCAAGGCAAACAACTGATAGTTGATTTGAAATGCCTCAAAAAAAATTTGGGGACCTAAAAAATTGGGGGCCCCTCAAAATCTGGGGGCCCCGGGCCTGGGCCCTATGGGCCCTACTGTTAACCCAGCTCTGAAATTGATAACAAACGAAACTATATGCCCTTGACACGGGGTCAAAGCGAAGCTTCGGCGGTTGAAAGTGAAACAGCGACGGACAATATGGAACAAACCTTACAGAAAACCTCGGAGCAAGCCCTGGCAAACAAAGAGAATACCCAACTTGCAGCTTTACAGCAACAACTGGAAACGCAACTAAAAGTAACCCAACATTTGGATAAGCAAACTCAAGATCTCCTGGAGCTAGGAAATGAGCGAAAGTTACAACGCCATAAAGTGAATTTGGAAGAGAGAATAAACACATTACACACCTTGGTAACAAAAATGATCGAGTTGAAGTTCGAGAGTGGTCTCGAAGAAGCAATAACCGAATGGTCGGGACATACCAAAGGAATAATAGAAAACTATGAGTATTCTTTGGAAACGGTAGAAGTCTGCCTGGAAAAAAGGGAAGATCAAAAACAAGCAAAGAAGAGAGAGGAAATCAATGTGCTTGAAAATGAAAAGCGACTACGAATCCAAGACGAAGAAGATTACAGAAGAGAACGTAACAGGAAACTAGACGAGGAGCTCGAATTAAAGCGACATGAAAGGTTGAGGAGCGAGCAACAAACCGCCAAGTTACCAAAGCTCGAAATAACAAAATTCAAAGGTACGTGTTTAGATTGGTGTCGTTTTTGGCAGCAATTCGAAGCAGAAGTAGACAAGTCAAACAAGGCGGCCATTTCCAAGTTTTCCTGCCTTCGTGAGTCGCTTACTGACCAACCGAAAACAGAGATTCTCGGACTTTCATTTAGCGAAGAAGGCTATGACCGTGCGAAGGAGATCCTGAAGAAGAAATATGGTGTCACTTCAGAAATTGTACAAGCACACGGGAAACAGATCTTGAAGTTACCGACGATTACAACGCTTGACCTGAAGCAAATCCACGAGTTCTACCGTGTCCTGAATGTGAGTGTCAATTCGCTGAAGACCTTGAAGAAATTGGATACCGCAGAGATACTGGTGAGTGAAACGTTGGAAAAGTTGGGACCCATCAAATCAGACCTCATTCGTACTGATCCAAACTGGCAAGACTGGGGATTCGAAAAACTGTTAGAGGCGCTGAGAGATTTTACACTGAGGAATCCAGAGAAAGAAGCAAGCCCTGGCAAATATGGTAAAAGACCACCCAGACAAGATTCATTCAGAAAAGAAAATCATTACAGATCAACAGAGAAAAGGGTGTTCAAGTGTATATATTGTGAGTCGACAGAGCACAGAAGCAGTGAGTGTGATAAAGTCAAGGAGATCCCAGAGAGAAGAGAATTTCTCAAGAGAAACAAACTGTGTTACAACTGTACTGGTACTGGCCATGGAGCAGCAACTTGTCGAAGTAGAAACTGTGGTTTATGTGGGCTTAAGCATCATACCTCGCTGTGCACTAATACCGACAAGAAAAGCTCTCCTTACATGATTGGGTCCACTAAGGAAACAATTCATCCAACATTGGTAGTAGTTTCAAATGGTGAAAAATTCAGAGTACTGTTGGATACAGGGTCTGGAAGTTCCTTTGCTTCGTCAACCTTCATCAAACACCTTGGAATCAAGCCGACATACTGGGAATGGAAAAACATTGAAACTATGACAACATGCAGTGCGTCAAAAGCTACCCATTTATGCAACCAAGCTGTGCTCCATTGATGGCAAAGAACAACTAGATGTCAAGTTAACCACAGGTTGATTGACCTCCCCAATTCTGCATGTTGATGTCTTGATTCTGGCCAAATCTCCTACTCCCAGAAGAAGATGGATAGGATGTTGAACCTTTTTGTCTTCGTTGTCAAATTGTATTCCTCTCAGGTAGGGATGTTGTTTCTTCAACTCTCCAATTCTTGGGTTGCTCAATGTGGTAATAATGGGCTTGTCCAACATAGCAGAGAAAACCACCCTTGGTTGGACACTCATGGGTCCAGGTGAAATTGGTTCACACGCTCAGTATTTTGCAAATACTTCCCACGAAGACTACCAATTGCTCTACAGCTTGGATGTCCTTGGCCTTGAAGACCTCAGTGAAGGAGACCAAAGTGTGGTACATGACGAATTCAAAGGAGCAACTACAGAAAAAACCCGATGGAAGTTATTCAACTAGTCTACCATGGAAACCAGGACATCCACCTTTGCAGGACAATGCAAAAAATGCAAGAGCTCGGCTAGATGGATTACTAAAGAAGTTACAACGTGGTAAAGGAGTGCTACAACAGTACCATAGTATTATTCAAGAGCAAATCAAGCAAGGAATCGTTGAACCTGTACCAGAAAAGCCAACAGGAGAACATGTCTTCTGTTTGCCTCATCGACCCGTGGTCAAGGAATCCGCAGAAACAACCAAAGTGCGCATACATTAGTATATGATGCCTCTGCCAGAGAGAACCATCACTCGCCATCACTGAATGATTGTCTTCAAGTTGGTCCACCACTACAGCCTCTACTACATGATGTCGTGGTGAGAAACCGACTGAATCCCATTGGTTTAACTGCAGATGTGAAACAAGCCTTCCACCAGATTTGGATCAATCCAAAAGATAGAGATGCATTTCGGTTCTACTGGATTTCGGATGTGGAGACTAAAAAGATTGTAACTCTCAGATTCACTAGAGTTCCATTTGGCTGTATTTCTAGTCCCTTCTTGCTTGGAGCAACCTTACAAGAGCATTTGAGCAGTATGGAAGAAGAATACCCAGATACAGTGGCTGAATTAAAGAAGGATCTATATGTAGATGATGTCATCACTGGTGGTGCTGGAGAAGAGGAGCTACTCTGCGTCAAACATGAAGCCAACGTGATATTCAACAAAGGAGGCCTAACACTTCATACATGTAAGTGGCATTCTTCGCTTCCAAGTTTAGAAGATCATCCCAACTCTGATGAGGAGCAGACGTACGCTAAGGAAGCACTGGGAACGCCAACAGAATCCAAAATGTTGGGGATTAAGTGGAACAAAGTGGAGGACACATTAGCCATTAGTTTTCAAGAATGCAAGAAAACCAAGGAACTCACCAAAAGAGGAATGTTAAGTGCTCTAGCCAAGGTCTATGACCCCCTTGGTCTGGTCTCACCTGTCACGCTGGAATCAAAACACCTATATCGAAAAGCGTGTGAAACAAATGCAACATGGGATGGCCCTCTAGAGAAGGAAATGGAGCGTACATGGAATCTGTGGTTGAAAGGATTGCCAGATGAAGTGGCTGTTCCAAGGAGCATATGCAAAATACACGAGCCAGTAACCGAAGTTACTTTACATGTATTCGGAGATGCAAGCAAAAAAGGTTGCTGTGCAGCGGTTTATGGCGTGGTGAAGCAAGGTGAAACGCAAAGTCAAGGTCTCTTAGCATCCAAGTCCAGAATCGCCAAGAAAAATTTAACTATTCCCAGACTTGAACTAGTTTCAGCACATATGGCGGCCAACCTTGTTGATAATGTACGGACTGATCTGGAAGGACATAACATCACTGGTATTTATGGCTGGTCCGACAGCACGGTAGTCCTGTGTTGGATCAATAATACCGACAAAGAGTGGAAGCAGTTTGTGGCGAATAGAGTGTCAAAGATCAGGCAAAAGACAGGAATACTGTGGAAATACTGTCCTACAGGGGAGAACCCAGCTGACATCGGAAGTAGAGGAGCTACGGCGGTCAACCTGAGGGAATCATGGTGGAAGGGACCCAAGTGGTTAGCAAGAGAGGAGAAGTGGCCTAAATGGAGTGGACTTGAACCAACCAAAGAAGTGAACGAGGAAGCAAGGATCCTAAATCAATTGCATATGACGTCAGTTGAGGTGGAAACCAGTGGTTTACAGAAGCTGACCGAGAAATACTGTCTCTGGAAAGTCCTACGAGTAGTGGCATGGGTTCTGAGGTTCATATCCAATGTACGTACAAAACCAAAAACCTGTGGTATACTTTTCACTAAAGAAATCCAGGAAGCAGAAAAGTGTCTGGTCAAGATGACTCAGAAAGCATCAACATTGGATCCTGATCATGAGCATATCTCACTACGACTTGGTCTGGAGCCCGACAAAGAGGGTGTCCTTCACTGTAAAGGACGCGTCATGGGGGAGTATCCTGTGTACATACCAACAAAGAGCAAGCTTGCAAGATTGATAATTGAAGATGCACACACCAGGACACTTCACGGAGGGGTAGCGTCAACCATGGCAAAAGTTAGAGAAAGGTGGTGGATAGAGAAACTAAGAAGATTGGTGAAGACAGCAATACACAACTGTTACAAGTGTAAACGCTACCGGGTGAAACCGTTACCATCCCCTCCGATTGCTCAACTACCCAGATTTCGAACACAAGGAGAAAGAGCCTTTCAGACAGTGGGAGTAGATTTCGCTGGACCTCTGGAATACAAGATAAGCAAGAAGCAGCAAGGAAAATCTTACATCGCGTTGTACACTTGTGCAGCTTCACGAGCAGTATACCTGGATCTATTACCCGACTTGACAGCAGCAGAATTTAAGAGAAGCTTAGGCGAGTTCATAGCCAGAAGAGGTAATCCTACAAGAATGGTTAGCGACAATGGAAAGACGTTCGTAGCCACTGCAAGATGGCTGCACAAGCTCAAACGAAACCAGTTGGTCAACGATTACTTGGCTAGAATGAATATAGAGTGGCAATTTAACCTGTCGAGAAGCCCGTGGTGGGGAGGTTTTTTTGAGCGAATGGTGGGACTGATGAAAGCATCACTTAGAAAAGCTGTTGGCAGAGCAAACCTGACTTTCAAGCAACTTAAAGAAGTCTTTGTTGATGTAGAAGTTACCATGAATAATCGGCCTCTTGGATATATGGAAGAAGACTTCGAGCTTCCTCCGCTTACATCTAACACACTGATCCATGGTGCCAACATTAGTCTACCTGAAGAAGAGACTGACGATATGGATGAAGGAATGAAATGTGCAAGAGAGCAAAGTACATTCAACGCTGCAAAAACATGATGTGGAGGAGGTGGACAACCGAGTATATCAGATCTTTAAGGGAGAGACACTTCCAAAACACTGGTAAGGCAACAGATATTTCTGTTGGAGAAATAATGTTAATCAAAGGAGACCAGAAGAATAGAGGCCATTGGAAAATGGGTGTTGTACAGAAACTGGTGAAAGGTAAAGATGGAGTTACCAGAGGTGCAAAGTTGAAAACAAGTACAAGCATCCTGGATCGACCGTTGCAGCTTCTTTACCCAATGGAGTTATCAAAACAGATTACCAAGAAAAGTAACGAAGAACTAAACCCTGTGGCAGAAGAATTCAAACCAAAAGAGCAAAGAGCTGCAAAAATGGATGCAATTCGAAGACTTAAAAACTTAGTACGAACTGAACAAGAAGATTAGTAGACATTTCTCAGACACTATTCGGTCTAAGAAAGGGGGAGAGTGACGAGAATAAGTTAATTTATTCTATTTTATTTTATGTAAACAAACATTTCACTTCCGGTGGGGTGATTTGACGTGTTCGGCGTTGCTATGACAATTTTATATAGTCGAAGTTTTTTATTCGTTCGAAGAGTTTGAGAGCTGTGAGTTTTTGAGAGCTGTGAAATAAACCTTTACATTTTGCGATTTGGTGATTATTTGTGTGGTCCTGGACGTTCCCCACAGTGTATTTAATATTTGAACTGGCTCCATACGTTCAACAGCCCCCATTGCAATACCTCACGGGTATAACTCTTCCACGGACGTTGAGGGAGGCCGAGTCAGTGATGTATCAGCGGTTTCGCATAAAAAGTTCTTGAAAACAAAATCAGATACTCCAGGAGGAGAATATTTCTTGCCAAAATGGAATAGATTTAAAATATATATATATATTGCCGTATAACTACAAATTTAGTATGATAACTGGAACTATAAAGGATCGTTGATGATGTCTAGACGTACATATGATAACCGTCACGTTGTAAGCCACAAATTACTGGACTTGTTAAGGCATTGTAAGCAGTAAATTATTGGATTGTAACCGACCCCAAAACAACAAAGATCCTAACCCTAAACCTAAACCCCCGCCTAACGAGTTTTCTAATCCTAACCCCCCGCCTAACGAATTTTAAGACACGACCCAAGGTGGGGGGTGAGGACAGAGGCTGCTTTCGCAGACTAAACTGATCCCCCACCCTATTTTCCCATAATTGGAGACATTAGTAAATAGGAGGGGGGGTTAGGGTTAGGATCTTTGTTGTTTTGGGGTCGGTTATACAATCCAATAATTTACTGCTTACAATGCCTTACAGTAACAAGTCCAGTAATTTGTGGCTTACAACGTGAAGAACGAGCTGTCGTGGTGGAGTATCTGATGAACGTTTTTATGTGAAAATCAAGGCGCAAACTAACTTTGGGCAGGGGGGCAAACCCTTTTCACAACTATTAACTAACAAAAGTCAAAATAACAATCTTCGTGGAGATAAATAATGACTTCAATCGGAATCTTCAAGGATTGACAAGTGCCTTCTCTTTGTGGGCTTCTCACTCGATGTGTCGCCAGAACTAAACTGTTGAAGCGAAGTTGAAATTGAAAGTATATATCCTTCAAACTTGCCAATTTTTAATCCGAAAAAAAAGTCTGTAATTGCTGTGGTTGTTGACGTTATTGCGATACTGTTAAGCAATTCGGGACGTTTGAAATCTTGCGGTAGTGGACAACTGAAGCTGCGTTGTATTAAAGCATCAAGCCTTTCCGACACTGCCGTCTTTCTTAATTTGTCATGGTCTTTATAAACCGACACAAGAGAACATTTCTCATGTTCGTTTCCACACATAATTCATCTCGTAGGTACACTTAACTGTATTTTCAGGCCGTTGTTCTTAAATAAAATTTTGAATTTCGTCCAACTTATCTTGCATAATGTTGCCACTTCGCTGGACTTTTTCTTTTTCGTATATAAAATCTTGAACTTCGGGAAAATAAAATTCGCTTTCGCTGTGATAGCTTTCGTTGTCACTATCCTTCTTATTTTGTTTTTACTGGCAGTCTATTGTCTCAAAAGGTATAGTAAAAAGCGACGAGTATACGAAATATTAAAAAAACTATTTTGTTTTTGTTTTTAAACCCGCAGCGGTCCGGTATCGGGGTCCGTATCGTAGGATACCGGACCGCTCGCAAATCAGATGGATAACGGACCGCAAAAAAATAAAGTAAATTGTTTGCTACTCGTATCACATTTATCTGATAAAAGATATACAGACATCGAGACTGCTGATTTAGCAGTACGTCTGTCGTGCGCACGAACTACTGCACAACATAGCCTTCGCTCTGAGTTCTGGTAGCTCAAAACTGTAATTGACGTTTTTTGATGTACTGTATTTACGTTCCAAAATAAATACCTCTAAACTAGGGGGGCGGGGGATGGGGGGGGGGGGGGGGGGGGGGGGGGCAGAAAAAAAATTGGGGGGCAAATATTTGCATTAGGTTCGCCTCATGAAAAGTACGGCGTCTGAATCTGGTCTGGGTGAGTCTATTGAAAGTATCAACAAACGAAATAATCTCGAGCACGAAAACGAAGCAGAATGCAGACTTCTCAGTAAGCCAGCTTGGATACTGAGCCAACTCACCGTCATATAAAATCAAAGCCGTTGGCCAACACTATGTTATGGGTTTGCAATGATGGAAAATTTAATCACCCCTGCACTGACAGGTGTATCAGTATCATTACATGTAACATTGTACCTACAAATATAGACCTTAGTAAAAAATCGCCCCCCAATTAGTATTCTTTTATATGCATAAAAATTGACCCTTATGAACTCGTTTTCATGTACAAAATTGAAAAGGATTCTTTCTTTAAAACTATACTGTAGGTCATAAGGGCCAATTTATATGCATATAAAAGAATACTAATTCGGCGGCCATTTTTGAATTAGGTCTATAGATTTGTGTATATTGAATTCAAATCGCTGAATTTGCCTACAATGTCTTTCAACAAGCCACTAACTCAAGTAGCCCGAGTTAACGCCTAGCGGGCGTCTTGTTTGATCATTAAACTGCGCGTATTCAACAGAAGGTGACGGGTCGACGGCCATAAACTAGGATATTATTTTACAATGATATAAATATCACATCCACGAGAAAGCCAAGAAGCGTATTTTCCCTCACGTGGAAAGAAACGTTTTGACAAGTTGGACAACAACCTCATGCATCATCATATGATTTTGTGCAAATTACACTAGACTAACGGCTCTACACTCGCTATCATATGATTAATGTTCAAAGTTCTGCATCACTTCACAGAGGTATTATATTAAACTTTAGTATATATCAACTGTTATCGTAGTTAGTAGTCACAAGCTTGTCTTTACGATTGCTTTACAGCCATATATACATATGTACGAACTTCCTATGTAATCGCTAGAAACTTTATGTGATTATGTATTAACCGAGGTTAAACCAAAGGAGATATATATGCTTGCGCCTCAAGGCAGAATGTTGAGTACGTCACGCAGCGCAAGGGAGACCGGAAAGCGCAAGTTCACGCTAACAAGCAAACTCTAGGCCGACGAGATAAAACGCTCGGCACGAAGTACATTCAAGCGAAATTATTGCGCTTATAGTCCAAAGGAAGCTAACGAAATGTCAGACCCAATCGAGGTACACGACAAGGATACGCGAAGATTCGGCGAAAAATAACTCAGACCAGAGTTCCAGCGAACAGATGTCATGGAACCATGGGGAGCTTTTAAAGGCTGTTCAACAAGCAGTTGCGCAAACCCTTAAGGAGCAATATTTAGCTTTGGTCCCGAAGCAACGACCGGGTCCCACTGCCCTCGAAGTAGCTGGCAACCCACTTCGAGCTATGTCTTCGAGCGATCAAATATTTAGTCAACAGCGCGCAACAACATCACAGCAGAACGAAAATCGTCTGGTTGAACATAATACGCAAGGTATGTGTAACAGTCCTTCTTATGACGCCCCGTCTTTTGTTTCGCTTGTTGACGGCGACGCTTCAGTGCCACTGCCTGTTTAGTTCTCGACGAGCCACGGACAGACTATACCGAAATGGTCGACAGCCGAAATATAACACCAGGCGTTGATTCCCTTACGAATAGTGTGGTACAAAAGACGGTGATATACGCCCCATTCTCGTTTGGCCACGACAATTCTGGTTGGGCAGTTTATAGAATTGGCGGATCTCATTCCAGACGTATTTTGCGTTTATTGTCGAGGCAGCGATCATAAAGCCACCATAAAGCCACCCATTGCGAAAAAATTTCGTCGCCTGAAGTTAGCTGATAACAAGCTCTGTTTTAATTGCGCCACACACGCTGCCAGCACGTGCAAAGTAAAATGTTCTGTCAAAAATGTAAGAAAAGGCATCGCACGTCTATTTGCCTACTGCGCCGAGAGAACGACGGGGAACCAGGGATGACGTCAGACGTTCGTTTACCGAACTTGAAAAGGCCTATTAATAATTCAGTTAACACTAACAGTGCCGTCATACACCCGATCGTTGTGGTCAAGGTGAGCGGTCTCAAATTCCGTGCTTTAATCTGGTTATGTATTAACCGAGGATAAACCAAAGGAGATATATATGCTTGCGCATCAAGGCAGAATGTGGAGTATGTAGCCTGACGTCACGCAGCGCAAGGGAGACCGGAAAGCGCAAGCCAACGCTAACAAGCAAACTCTAGGCCGACCAGATAAACGCTCGACACGAAGTACATTCAAGCGAAATTCTCACCCACCATCGCACCCTTAAAAAATATCAATTCCATCAGTTCTCGTGTTATCACAAACTGATGTTTGAAGGGTACAGGTAAGCCCGACTGGTGATCGGATCAGGACCAACAGACTCAGTCAACCTGATTCTAGATAATAGACTCCAAGCAACTAGAACAACAGCACGCATCAGCCAGCATCAACCAGTCGGTCTGCCTGTCACCCAACCATCCAAACGGGTAAGTTTAAATGTGGCGCTGGTGATCACAAACATGATCGACGTATGGTTTAACTATATTAAATCATGACCGCATGTTGGTCGCATGTTTAGTGATCTGCCAGATAGGTCTAGCTAAGGGGCCGTTTACACGAGCACGGGTTGGCTTCGAACCCGGGTTGGCTTACCACCCATCGTTATTTTTTTCTTGTTTACACGAACCCGGGTTGGGTGTTATCGGAGACATGTTTTTCTGCCCCTGGTCAGCTTTGTTCAACCGAGGTTAGTCGAGTTTTTTTTCTGGCCAAGCGACGCTCTGACGCCGACCTTATTTTAGCGGAATTCAATCAATAAAAAGATGGCGGACAACAACAGGAGCGAAGCTGAAAGACGTCGAAAGTAAATTGTAATTTCTACTTCGGCGATCCTTAAAGTGCATACAACGTCTGTGGGGATTTAACATATTTGTAATCTATGGATTCTCCTGAGATAAATTGTAATATATCTTGTCAGCTGAAAATTTCACCTTCATAGACTTTTTTGCTGTTAAAGTTGACGGAAATGATGTCATAGCGGGCATCTGTCTATATAAACCTCTTAAACCTCTATAAACCTCTTTACAGATTCCCGTTATGACGTCATTTCCGTCAACTTTAACAGCAAAAAAGTCTATGAAGATGAAATTTTCAGCTGACAAGATATATTACAATTTTTCTCAGGAGAATCGATAGATCACATATATGTTAAATTCCCACAGACGTTATATGCACTTTAATATGCTTCTAGCTGTTGTCCAAATGCATTGGGATTTTATTGTGGGCAATTGTTCAATTATTTCAAGCCTTCACACCTCGCCAACCCGGGTCGACCGGGTTCACCCGGCTATCGTGTAAACGCTCACAGTAGTTTATTCGTAGATGGGTTGACCCGGGTTGGAAGCCAACCCCTAACAGAGATTGAAGAACTTTTAAAGAAAGATCGGTCCTATTAATGGAAAACTTGATAATTTAACATCGAACTTTGAAGAACAAACAAAGCTACTAAATTCTTATCTGACAAGTACGACCTTGACCTCCTTTCTCAAATAAAGCTGACAAATGAGAAATTACATCAACACATGGTCGGCTTTACAAATGTCAAGGAGTATTTTGATGAAGCGAAGAAATGTGCTGCACATGCTATGTCTCAAGTTGAAGAACTAGCTCAGTATATGAGAAGAGACTACTTCGAAATCACAGGAATCAAACCAACTGGTGGATGTACTAGTGAGAAAATTGTTAACTCTGTCGGCAAAGCAATTGGCGTACCTATTACAACAGAAGATATATCGATCACACATCCAATTCCAATATATAACCCTAATGCACTCCCAAGATTATTGTAAAATTTGGAGGGATTTTAGAAATAAATTCTATATGAGTCAAAAGAAATTGGCCATTAAGAAAGCCAAAGTCTGGATTCGATAAGAAATGTGTATATCTATAAATCTTTAACGTCTCTCTTTAGAAGAAGCTCTTTGGAGATCTAAACAAAATGTTATGCAACTATTTGACATTTGTGTTTATATACATGTCGAAAACAATATTTAATTTAAACACATTGCATTTGCAATTGTATTAGAAATGTTAATGTAAATCCATCAACAGTCGGCAACATAGTACCTGTAGCTCTGCCTGGTTTGACATGTGATTACCGACATCCTTATAGTTGTCATGCATGTTCCGGACAACATAAAACAATGGCCGAGTGTTGACACTTGTTGATGCTCGCGCATCAAACAAAGATTATAAATTAGGAACATTATTGAAAGTAAAGAAAAATTAGGCAGAGAACAGAAGTTGGAGTTTGTTAATAAAGAAGTTAAAGCTAACCTTACTCGTATTGTCATTATTACACGAGCTAATCTTCCCTCAGCGACCAAGATCCCGCTAATTGGAAGCCTTAGATAGGTCGCTGAAACAATAATAAGGAAAAGATTGAAATGGAAGTTTATATGCACAAAACACTGCAATTGTATTAGAAATGTTAATGTAAATCCATCAACAGTCGGCAACATAGTACCTGTAGCTCTGCCTGGTTTGACATGTGATTACCGACATCCTTATAGTTGTCATGCATGTTCCGGACAACATAAAACAATGGCCGAGTGTTGACACTTGTTGATGCTCGCGCATCAAACAAAGATTATAAATTAGGAAACATTATTGAAAAGTAAAGAGAAAGAGTTTAGGCAGAGAACAGAAGTTGGAGTTTGTTAATAAAGAAGTTAAAGCTAACCTTACTCGTATTGTCATTATTACACGAGCTAATCTTCCCTCAGCGACCAAGATCCCGCTAATTGGAAGCCTTAGATAGGTCGCTGAAACAATAATAAGGAAAAGATTGAAATGGAAGTTTATATGCACAAAACACTGCGGCATTTAGTTGCGATACAGAGTAAGATGTCACTTACATCTACCCGATGCTATAGACGCTAAACTCCTCTTCGATGTTATGTTATCCACAATGAAAGAAGATATAAAAGATATTATATCGCAAGAAAGATCGTTCTTGGATTTACATTATCAGTATTTTCTCATTATGCAATATGATTTATTATATAAAGTAAATGGCGAATATATAGTATGAACAATAATAGTATGAACGAACTACCATTTCACGATTTAAATTTAGAGGAGTTTCTTGTAACAATAGGTTTATGGACTTATATTCGTCCCCTGGTCGATTATTGGATGAAAAAGATCTTTTCAAAGATATTATAGAATCGCCATGAAATATACCTGTGTTCTGCACTATAGCAAGCAAATTACCTGATGATAATGAAATTAAGTATTTTAGGGATTTTTCATTTTAGGAATTTATTAGATTATTCCATTTGTTAGAGAGAAAAAATCACAGAAAATATCTAGGTGTTGTGATTGACGATATAATATCCTAGAAATATTGAAATATTATAGTTAGTTCCTACATTTGCAGCTCGTATTTCACGGAATATTGGGATTATTGGTATTATAGCAAAACGAAGACGTTATCTCTTTATTCATAAGTAGCTTGGGGAACTGCTTACGAAATACATTTGAAGAAAATTCAATCGAAGCAAAATAAGGTTTTTAGATTGATGCTTTTTCATGACTGTGCCATGCCAAACACGAAAGCGCTCTTCCTGCTATGCAATTTGTTATACAAACATATCTGATTGAGAATGGTAAATCACCTGTGTGATGGGCAAATGCTGGTGTTATGATCTTGAATGTACGATTGTACGTATACTTACGCCATCTGTATTCTGTATACAGACATATTTGTTAACATGCATTACTGAATACTGACATATAATAATAATAATAATAATAATAATAATAGTTTATTTCTGCCAGTTGCAGTTGCAGTTTTAAAAAACTGAATTACAGGCTGATATATGCCAACATGCACACCTACCTACATACAGACATAAATACATGCCACATGCACACCTGCATACAGACATTTTGCTAATATGCAATTCCTGCTTACAGATATATATCTGCTAACATGCACACCTGAATTTAGATATTCCTACCAACATGAACAACTGCATACAGACATACAGTACCTATATACAGGTGTGCTTGTTGGCAGATATGTTTGTATACAGGTGTGCATCTTAGTAGTGTGCATCTTAGTAGATATATATCTGTTATATACAGGTGTCCATATTGGCAGGTATATCTGCAGGTAGGTATGCATGTTAACAGATATATTTGTATGCAAGAGTGCATGTTAACAGATATGTCTGTATACAGAAGTGCATGTTGGCAGCTCTATGTCTGTATCAGGTGTGCATGTTAACAGATATGTCTGTATGCAGGGTATGCATGTTGGCAGGCAAATCTGTATGCAGGTGTGCATATTAACAGTATATATATATATATCTGTTAACCTGCATACATAAATATCTGTTAAAATGCACTCCTGAATACATAAATATATGTTAACATGCACACCTACCTACATGCAGACATACATGCCACATGCACACCTGCATACAGGCATAGCTGTCAACATACACTCCTGTATACAGACATAGCTACTAACATGCACACCTGAATAATGATATACCTGCAAACATGCACACCTGCATACAGACATATCGGGGAACATTCACACCTGTACACAGACATATCTACCAACATGCATACCCTGCGTACAGGATATATCTACTAATATGCACTTGTATACAGACATACCTGTTAACATGCATCCTTGACACAGACATAGCTGCCCACATGCACTCCTGTATACAGATATACCTGCCAATATGCAAACCTCTATACAGACATATCTACTAAGATACACAACTGCATACAAAATATATGCCAACATGTGTACCTGTATACTGACATATCTGTTAACATACACACGGTGTGTATGTTAACAGATACACACCTGCATACACACATACCTTTTAACCTGCATACATAGATATCTGTTACATGCACACCTTAGCTGCCAACATGCACTCCTCTATACATATATATCTGTTAACATGCACACCTGCATACAGATGTACCTGTTAACATGGATATATGCATGCATAATATATACCTGCCAACATGCACACCTGTATACAGACATATCTACTAAGATGCACACTGCTA
>JAYKKM010000143.1:3207500-3399747 GCA_035772405.1 Chrysogorgia sp. JL179-B06
ATAAACAGATGCACAGTCAGATGGTCAGGGCCTTACTCAGAACATTTTACAGGGGGGTGTAAGCTCACTTCAACCGACTGAAGCATGAGCTTGTACCAACTACATGCTATCGATCGAAGCTTGTCAAATATGTCTTTCCTTTGGGTGCCTACTAAAATGACCCTGGTCAGCTGGTGAACGTTTATCTCTCTTAATACGGAATTAAAACATGATTACATTTTAAGGTGTCTATGAAGTGAAAAAATCGCTAGCATTTT
Organism: Chrysogorgia sp. JL179-B06; assembly: GCA_035772405.1. Taxonomy (NCBI): domain Eukaryota; kingdom Metazoa; phylum Cnidaria; class Anthozoa; order Scleralcyonacea; family Chrysogorgiidae; genus Chrysogorgia; species Chrysogorgia sp. JL179-B06. The sequence continues at coordinate 3,207,758 of JAYKKM010000143.1, forward strand.
TTTGCTCTAACAAACAAAGTAGCACGGCAGGAGTATTCACTGAATATTTCAATTGAATCTGCTGCATAGTCTTCGAGCTATCAACTCTCAAAGTTTGTCCATTGGCATAGTTTAACGTTACAAAATAGGGAAAGACTGGGATTAAATTATGCAGGTGGATCAATGTTCAAATCCATTGTTTTTAATCTTATGCATAGTAAGTACACCTACATACGTCACAAGACAACAAACCGCACGTTTCATATTTCACCAAAAACATTTAGCCATGCCAAACTTTGAGAGTTGATAACTCGAAGACTATGCAGCAGATTCACTTGAAATGTTCAGTGTACGCTCTTGCCGTGCTACTTTGTCCGTTAAAGCAAAAAAATGCTGCAAATTTTTCACTTCATAGACACTTTAATTAATATAACTAAAATATAACTAATTTTGTAGACTGAAACTCGTAAAAATATTTTTGGGGGTGTCGACACCTCCCACTCCCCACCCCATAGCTCTGGGCCTGCAGAAGGTCAGATATACAGTGATCATCGTTGACATATTCATTCATCCATAATATATCTACTAAACTGTACTCTACACAATATTAAGTATTCAAATACTGTATACAGTATATCGTTTTTATTGGCAGGATTGGCAAGCTTTGCTGTTAGTGTCCAGAAAATGTGCTTTAAGTAGTTAAGCTCAATAATGATGATGTTGTGGTGCACATTTCCAACATCCGTCTGTGATGATATACCGGTACTGTATAATTATTTAAAATATATTATATAACAGGCCTTGAATTTGGGAAAAGAAATTAGGCAAGGCCAGTTTGGCCTTGAATGTTTCAATGTTTTTCAGGGCATCAAGGCCAGTAGACAGGGCATCAAGGCCAGTTTCAACTTTGAAACTTGCAGTGCACCTTACCATACAGCAAGATAAAAAGTACATGTACCCTGTATGGTCAAATACCTTTTGAGTTTCCATGAAACTTGAAAATTATATTACTGTTCATTAACATTAATAATATTATAAAAACTATGCAAACCGAAACTATGGATAATTACATGTATCGTAACCACCTAACTATAATAATATAATACAAACAACAATGTTCTAATTTAATACTGAGCAATCTTGTTTTCGGAGCCTGCGATCCTTTTGTCCTACAGAATGTTCAAGGTTACTTGAAGTACATGCTGTCCTAGCGCAAAAGGATTGCAGATTCTGGTAACAATGCAAGATAAATATTTCAGCAGAGTTTTACATGTAGGTTTTATTGTCAATTTTACTAATCATAAACTTTGTATTACAAAGCTTGATTACTGAGGGCAGGCCACTACTGGCCTTGGATTTCAGTATAATTATTTATGTCCAGTGGTCGCCGCTAAATTTGAGGTCTGTAACAAAATATCATAGGGGTGACATTTTATGAAACTGCTTTTAAAAGTGCTACACTGGTTATAAGGTTGTCATGTATATTTACAATGTAATATCAAAACCATTAGGGACAAACATTATGGATGTTTAGATTAAAAATAGCAAATTTCAAATCACCTGCTAAATCACCTTCTATGTAGACTTAAGAAGCAATGCATGAAAATCATAGGTTCAGAGCAGTTATTAAGATGATTGAACAAGAATGCAGATTTGACACAAGCAAACAAAAACACAGAAACCTCAGATAATAAAAAAACTTGCTGCTACCAGCAATCCCAATTAACAAAATAAAGTGACTCATGATAAGCAACTTTTCATAACTGTGGTTACAGGCCTATCACTGAGAAAAAACGCAGGTGTGCGCCTCCGATGACCTAGGCGTGCGATATTTTCGTACTTCAAAAACAGTTAAGAAAGCAGTATTACAGCATTGGTTAATTATTTTATTTGGAATGGTTTGTCGTCTTTGTCGATACATACAAATAACAATAGCGGAAATGATTTCCTAGTTTTCCTTTAATAATTACTCCTACGGTTATTATATTGTTAGTGGTACACACAAGTTAGATTTTCTCAGTTTAAAAAGTCATCACTTGAATATTCGCCACTGTCCTAGTCGCTACTTTGGTCGTCGTTGCTACTACTTAGTTGGTCTTCGTCTTCATCTTCACTGACTTCGATATCACAAATATCTGCTCTCGCTTTCTTGAAAGGGTAATGTGTCTTGTTTTATCGTCATTTTTTGACTGCAACATCTTCGAAAGCTAAACAACAGTTTAGCGAGCGAGCATGCAGCATGTGTTCGCTTCACGTTCGCTTGCGAGCCGCTTCGCTTGTATCGGAGACTGGGTACTGGTACGCGTTTGTCTACCGCGACATCTGTCTTGGCGGTGAACGCTTGTTCAATGCTTTGATTGAGATACGACATGTCAACTGTTGTCTCAAGACGATTCGCCAGCTTCCTTTAATTAAAATATACATAAAAACTCATAAAAAAATACGTAATTTAAAATTTTCTAGATGTGCGATCAAACGCACGCCTCGCGTTCTTCAGACGTGTGCGGAGGCATGCACGTGCGATCGCACACCTCTCAGTGACAGGCCTGTGGTTAGCAATAAATTAATTCCATGATTTTAGAAACCATATTATACAATTACTTTGTGAACTAATTTTTCAGCACCATACTATAAACTTTACTATTATCAGACCTTGTCGGGCTACTCACTATCTATAGAAGATACCGTATTCAAATTTTAAAAAGCCTTTATGGGGAGTGATTAATAAATTATAAATATCACACATAAAATAACAGCATTTTTCATTAGACTACTTACTACACTGTACAATATGTTTTGTACAATAGTTGACTACCTTACTACAAAATATTAGCATTAAAACAATTTTAGTACCTCAGTGTAGTCTTCTGCTCTTATTAAGGGCACATAGTTGTCATAAGATTCATTTTCATACTGCAATAAATAATTTTAATGAAAATGTTGAAGGTAAACAAGATCAGCAATGCAATAGTGTACATGTACATGTAGACAGGGCGCAAAATAACGGCTGGACAACGTCCGACCAAATTGAGGCGTTGTCCGGTCAAACTCTCGCCTTGCCGGTCATTTTGACCGGTCACATCATGACATTAAGCAAAAGAACAAACTAATTGCTCAAAAGACGAAGTGGAAATAAATCCAATTGCAAGTGGCGGTAACTGTCAAAAGCATGAGCATTGTTATGTTATGTTTCTTTTACTATATCAATCAAATGAGGCGATCACCCACACGCAACAAACTTGTTTGAATGTAATGACGCAGATGGATTTCAAACAAGCGTCGTAAATTCCTAAACTTTCCAGAGAGGAGTCGACAAGAACATCTACTTTATAGAATAAAATTAATCTGGACTGCTAATTCAATAAATAAAGCTGAAAAGTATCGTCATTCCATTTGTATTGACACGATAGCCGTTTTCATCTCGCACCACCACTTAGAAATGATTTTCAAATTGCTCCAGATAATTAGGTGATGGTTTCGCACATTTTCAGTCTTGTATCGCATGTAAACGCAATGGCTAACATTTTACCGATGGTGATTACGGAATTAAGGCTTTTTTTCAGGCTTTAGCTGATTAATTTGTCCACTCATAAAAGTGGCATGTCTGAGCTAAAATTGATGACGACCAGCTAGAAATTATTTCACGCCCTGCATGTAGGTACAGTAATCATAAAAAATACCAACCTTTATGATTCTTTGTAAACAATTTCTTACAGCATCTGATGGACTAAATAAATGATGAAAGAAAACTTTAACAATCATAACCAACCCAAAGTATCAAGAAAACAATAAAAATATAAAAAATTTCCACCACATTATACATGTTGGAGAATACAGAGATCAAGATTTGCAGACCCAAGCAGTATGCAGTATGTCACATTACCAACCAGTACAATGTACATGTACTGATGTACACATTGCAACCTTATGCTCTGTTCCATATTATTTTATAGAGGATATTACACGGTGGTGCTAAGATACGAATTTTATCTTCGAGTGGTGAAAACAATATTTTACGAAAGAGCGCAGTGAATGAGTAAAATATTGTTTTTACCACGAGAAGATAAAATTCATATCTTCAAGCCACCTTGTAATTTTCTTTTTATTATATAGATTCAATGCAAAAGATGGGAAAATGTTTAATCATGTGATCGATATCTTCACTAGTGAGGATATTATGGAAAATATGTCACTGCAGATTTCTTAGTGAAACACTCCCATCTATATTATAATAAATAATTATATGTAATATTGATTGCTGATATCTTGACCAAAGATTCTGCTAGGTACTCTATACTGGTATCAAATAAATTTTTTTATATACAAGACTTGTGTACAATCAGTACATGCAGTACACTTTATTATTCATAATATTTACTATAAAAAATCGACACAAAAAATTGCACAAGTCTCATTCTTGATGGTATTATGATTTTATCCAGGCAACTAAATCTAAAATTTGAGAATACACAGTGATATAACAACACACACCTAAAGTATGAAATACTTTGTCACTTGTTCTTTCTTTTTTATGTTTATTAAGATTTGCCACTAATATTAATAAGTAGAATAGGTTGGCCGGGTACAAGTGTGATAAAGAAAGGTACCATACTTAAAATGTACACATGTACCTGTACAACTTATTATTATCATTTAAATACAAGTTACTCTACATGTAAGCTGATAAAAGTGACCAAATAGCGACATTACAAGAAGGCTGCTTCAGCATATACCAATCACTCTGGCAGATGCTGGATTGAGTTACAGTACATTTAAGGCACATTGATTTCCACAAGCTTAACCTTAGCCTATGGCCCTATATGTCAATGAGAGAAATGGCAGTACTGTAGTTCAACAGCACACATCAGCTGACCGAGCCTTGTAATGACATGCAGTGTTTTCAGGGCACTGCAAATAGTCTACAAGGCATATTTTCATAAATATTTTTTATTAGAAACTTGCCATAAATCTTGTTTTGTTTACATGGGGTATTCTGTGGTCTTGCTTTTCTGAAAAGAAGCCCACCTCTACATTAAGTTTTAACATGAATTTGTTATACAATTTCTACTTAAAAACAAGTTTTCTGGTATAAATAATATATTCTTTTAAATTTTAATGTTCATCTTCCTTGTATTCATCAATCAACATAGCTCCCTCTTCTCCAGTGCTCATCATTAATTTTGATATAACCATGTGACAGCACCAACCATGTGACAGCACCAACCATGTGACAGCACCAACCATGTGACATTGAACATGCATTCAATGTCATGTCATGGTTTGCACTCAACCGCTGGTCTAACAGCATTCTTGTAAAGACTAAAGAGACTGAATGCACACTCAACTGACAAATTAGATCCAGAAATGGCAATGATCATCACCTCAAAAAGTTGCCAATATGTGATGCCGAAAATCAACCCACTCGTGTTCACAACTTTCAACTTGTTGAACATTCAAAATGTCATAGAATTGTGCAGCAAATATACGTAATTGTATTTATTTAACATATATAGTTGACACACCTTAGTTCTGTGCAGCAATACGTAATTATATTTACAAAGATATAGTTGACACACCTTATTTGGGTGCAGCAATATGTAACTATATTCACATACAGTAGATATACAGTAGTTGACACACCTTAGTTGGGTATAGTAGATATAGTTTACACACCTAGATCAGGGCAGCAATATGTAACTATATTCACATATTGTAGATATAAAGTAGTTGACATTGATACACCTTAGTTCAGTGCAGCAATACGTAACTATATTCACATAGATATAGTTGACACACCTTAGTTTGGCGCAGCAATAATGTAACTATATTTACATAGATATACAGTTGTTGAGACACATTACAGTAGGTACAGTAAATATAGCCAACACACCTCAGTTTGGTGCAGCAATAATGTAACTATATTTACATAGATATACAGTAGTTGATACACCATAGGTACAGTAGATATACTGTAGTTGACACACCTTAGGTACAGTAGATATAGCCAACACACCTTATTCTAAGGATTTATAGTGAAGGAAAATTTCGAGTGTTGGAATATCCTATACATTTTAAGACCAAACTGGGACCAGTTGCAAAAAATGTAACTTCAAGGCCTTCCGGCTGGAATTGAACCGCGACCCTGCGATGCTATAGTGCAATGCTTGACCACTGAGCTACGGAGGCCGTTGCCAAGAGCCTAGTCACGAGTTCTGTATAATAGTGGTGGTAATGCCGGGATAAGATTCTGGGTACCGGTATATTACAAGTAATATTTGGCATTTCACTCGATTAAACTACATGTTCTAAGAATCTAAGGATATACCATCACTATATTATTATACAGAACTTGTCACTAGGCTCTTGGCAACGGCCTCTGTAGCTCAGTGGTCAGAGTACTGCACTAGCATCGCAGGGTCGCAGGTTCAATTCCAGCCAGAAGGCTGGAAAAAAGTTACAATTTTTCGCAACTGGTCCCGGTTTGGTCTTAAAATGTAAATATTCCAACACACCTAAATCAGTGCAGCAATATGTAACTATATCTACATAGTTAGATATAGTTGACACACCCAGATCAGTGCAGCAATATCGGGCTAATTACATAATTTGGGCACACCCGCTATCAACGGGGGGTCACCATATCTGTCCCAGTCTCACATTCTACTGTAATTGATCGAACCCAAGAGAAAACAATATACAGGCCTTGTATTTTGGGCACAAGTATATAATTGAGGTGTTTAACATTGTGTTGGGGAGGTAATATAAAGCATTGAATATGTAACTATATTCACATAGATATACAATAGTTGACACACCTTAGTTAGGTATAGTTGACACACCTAGATCAGTGCAGCAATATGGAACTATATTTACATAGATATAGCCAACACACTTTACTTGGTTGCAGCAATATGTAATTATATTTATTTTCCATAGATATACAGGTAGTTGACAAACCTTAGTTGAATACAGCAACATATAAGTATGTCAGTTTAGCCAACAATGTAAGCAACAACTTGAACAAATGTGTAAACCAAAGTGTTTTTAAAACCCGATGTAGCGAAACCAAACAAAAATTCATTTCTATTGCCTAATATAATCATTGAAGTTTCAAAGTAAATAAATAAACAAAACATTGTCGTATACACTCTCATAAAATGTCAGTCCATTATAGGCTTCATTATATAGAAAAATAAATGTACAACTACAACTCGAAGCAAAATAATGTAAATTCACAATGCTAAAAATGTTCTAGGATAATGAATTCAAGTTTCAGATTGTGTCGACAAATGTTGGAAATAGGAAAACCTATTCACAATTGACGAACTCGAAAAAACAAAAGCATCAAATCTGTTTAACCTGCTGATCATATTCGTGCTCGACGACACGGACACATGGACAACGCAATTATAACAAAGACAAAGTGGATATCGAAACTTATTAAAATAAGGATTCCGCAGTGGTTCCAGTTCTGAAGTACTTCATTTGCTTAGTACAAACGTTCTGAGATAATATTAAACATATATACAAAACTAGGTTACATGAAGTCAGAAATATACCTACTGTCTTTTTATAATCAAAACAATTTTAGCGACGTAGTATACTAGGGGACTGTATTATTGTAAAGACCAATTGCACTGAGAAAAATTATCATAAATTTCTCTCCACTCAATGAGTCGTAACCACAACCTCTCCATCATCCACCCAACGATTTAAGAGTGATAGCTTACCCAAATGTTTCGTTATTGAATGAATGAACAATTAACCTGTTATTTCTACTGGAAGCCATTTTAATAATTCGTTTCGAAATATATTTCACCTAATAAGTATATAGCCGTAACAAATCTATATAACTATGGAGACCAACGGTTGAGGGAAAATACTTGCACTGCAAACAGACAATAAGAAGGAAGCGAAAGTGGAAATAGATAAGTATTTAACATAATGTCTACCTGGGAACTGATGTACACGCGTCACAAACAGTTGGTGAATCTATAAAACAAAAAATCACAGTAGAAAGGTTTAAGGTAGAAATTGACGACGATATTTAAGGTTATTTAACGACATAAACGTTCCTACACAATAACGTACCTTCTAGTAAAGAAGAATCGAATTGACAAGCTTGATCTTGCGTTTTTACCGGAGTTTCTTCGTCGTTACTATTCGACGCCATAGCACACAATACTTGTTGTTTCACAACAAAGCGACAACCACGCCCTAGAATGAACCAAATATTATTACATGGGTGGGGTGGTACTATACTATAGAAAATAACTGAAATATCTGATTTGTAACATTGTCAAGATAACGCTAAGATTACCTTGAATTATGAGACAGATATTTTACTAAATCCACAACGAATATTTTTAAGAAGAATTTTATATAGAGAGAAAAATTTCAACCTGTGCTTACTCTCCTTCCACCCCTCCCAACTTGTGTACAAATGGGCGGAGCTGCATACAACAGGCCACACGCGGACGGATAAGAGTCTAAAGCTTGTTTTCCACTCAACCATTTCGCTCGCCGCTAGAGAAACATTTCGGCGATGACATAATTTTTCCCGTTTTCATTGGTCGACAACTGAAAACAAATGATGTCATTGTGGAAATATTTCGCTAGCGGCGAGCGAAATGGTGAAGTTGAAAACGGGCTTTAAACGCGGTATAAGGAGGATATGAGGATAAAAGGAGGATATAAGGATAAAACGCGCAAAGTGAAAAGAGGTGGAAACTGCCAAGAATTTAGTGACGAAATACTGACGTTTCGAGCGGGTGCTCGTCAGAACCATGTTGAGCCCGCCAACACCACTAACCCAGCGGTGACATGTTCGTCGTAAAACAGTCGCAAAACGCTCGTAAATCTACCACACATTATTTCAAAATATGTAAATATTTAGTATCTTTATACGCGCACGTGGAGAAGAGCGTTCATGCAGAAGAATACACGACAAACTCTCAATCCTAGACCAGTAAATTTGATTTTGTCCGGCATCGATAGTCAAAATGTAGATACTTTCCAAAAGGCAAACGACGTTATTCGGGATTTCGAAATAACAACGACGTATACTGGCGAGGTTTCACTGAAATATATTTGTGGACTGACAAAATATATTTGTGGACTGTCAAAATATATTTGTCGACTGAAAAATATATTTGTCGACTGAAAAAATACATTTGTCGATTGGGAAAATATATTTGCCGACTGAAACTATTTATGCGCATTGCATTTACATTTATACAGTATATTACACATAGAACATTCGTAAAGTCACTTACTAGTCATAGATGCTTTTAAATAAGTGATAAAACGTGTTGTGCTGCATAGGCAGTGTAGAAATACAAATCAAATATTTCAGTAAAAACTTGGTGTTCGGCCGAAATAGCGTGTAAGTAGTCTAACGTTTCGAGCAAAGGCCCTTCGTCAGAGAGTGAAACGTAAAGTGAAATAATCACTCAGTTATTATTTCACATGCAGTTTACGTTTCACTCTCTGACGAAGGGCCTTCGCTCGAAACGTTAGACAACTTCCACACTATTTCATAGACTTAATTGTTCCAAATCTGCTTCTTGATTGTTTCGGGTTTGTTTAACCCTTTCATGCCCAAGAGTGCCTTTAGTATTTTACTCTGGCTTACGCCAGACGATTTTACTCGTGGAGGGTAATAAAGGGTTCGAGAATACAACCCGTCTTCTCGAAACAAACTCGTCTTTGAAACCAAACCACTCTCGAAACAAACCCAAAACAATCAAAGATGCAGACTTGAAGCAAGTCTAACTATTTCACTATTTCGGCAGTATACCTAATTTCGCTTTCCGACCGTTTGGCGAAATGGTTCGTAATATTTACGACGAACATGTTACCGCTGGGTTAGTGGGGTTGGCGGGCTCAACATGGTTCTGCCTTTCGAGCGGAGCCCTTCATCAGAGTAAGGCCATTAAACGCGGATGTAAGTAAGGATTAAACGCGGATATAAGGATAAACCGGGAATATGATGATAAAACGCAGATCATATACAGAGGATAAAACGCGGATAGGAGGATAGATAGATAATTTATTGAACTTCAAAACTTGCAGATAAGAATCCGCAATAATCCCCTCACGCACCTTTTCTACCACTACCCTATCCATGGTCCCCAGTGCCCAGACCGCGTATTTGTATTTGTCGATCGTAGATTTTGGCTCGTTCTTCGTGTAAACGTTATTTTCGGAGGAATCAGAAGCTTTACAGCAACAAAAACTCTATCACTGACCCTAAAATAAAAAAATACTAACCCTACTTCTAAACCCAACTTTTCGATTGTCCTCTACACGAAGAAGGACCCTAGATTTTGAACGTTATCTCGGCCAATATTTACTCGATTTTAATTATGAAAACAGATTTGGAATTACCGAGTCTAAATACATAATATCTGTGTCTATTATATTACGAGAACGTGCATACCCTTCGTAAAAACGGTTTATATACTTAGAAATTAGTCGGCAATCAGCCAGCCGGCCCGACCGATTCGTCGTATACTTTGAACGTTATCTCGATCAATATTTAACCGTTTTTAATTCTGAAAACAGATTTGGAATTATAGCGAGTCTAAATACATAACACACGTACCTATTATATTACGCAAACGTGTATACCCTTCGTAAAAATCTCTTTATGTAATTCTTTAGTTCACAAATCGCTAATGGCCGCTTTGGGAAAATATTGCTCGATCCCGCGAATATAGTTATATTCGAACGGATCACCCAAAAGGACTTTTTACTTCCTTATATAAGGAGTTGGTCCAGCCATGCAGCTCCGCTGAAATATTTAACATATAGATTCAATTCCATTTTGCCGTTGTCTGTTTAGTTATAGATGCACAGATGACGCCAGAACGTACATAGTCGAGTGGGTAATCTACGACGGTAACCTGCTAACCTAGGACGTCGACAGCAGTGAAAGAAATATAAATTTTAGTATTTGAATGAAATCACGGTCGATTGACTAGAGTATTTGACACTCAAAGTTTGTTTTATGATCTCCAAAACGCTTCAATATTTCTAATACGATTGTAGTGTCTGAGTCAGTTTTAAGAAACAGCTCTCATCTCTCTGCGAGTTACCGTCATCCTAAAGACGTGAAAATGTTCTCAGTGGCGTTGTAAACAGAACGAGGACGGCGTTGTGATTATACTCTTGGGAATAAAAATTATTCATTATTTTTGTTTCGCATGAAGATTCTTTTGTTTGAACGTCGTCGCCGTCCTATCTTACGGCGTTCTGACGTCCTCTGTGTATCTATAACTGAACAGACAACAAAAAATGGAATCTATTTGTTTTATACAATCAAAAACAATCTCAAAGGTTTATCAAAGATGTTGGGGCGTGAAAACTAAGAAAAACACAGCTGCTGACGTGTTTGACGCCATCCATGTATCTGTCCTTTAATAGATCATGGGCAAGAACCAATGAAAATGCGTATATAAAATCACGTGATTGTATAAATAACTATAGATATACAAACTATTCGTGAGCAATGATTCCTGCCGCGGCGAGATTTTCACCCTCGTTTCATCGTTCTTAAAAGTTATCCTCTCCTAGTTATATACTATAATGATAATGATAATAATAACAAATTGAACTAAATATAATATAATACAATAAGAAATAAGCTGTTCTAAAATTTAGCCAGAATAAAAGTACGGTCGAAGTAAAAAAGTTCATATAACAAATTTCAAAAGATTCCCACCGCGATTACATTTAATTGCAAATCCTCTAACATCTCTCCTACATCTCGTTTCCTAAAAGGCACTCGCGAGCCTCTTACACACAGGTGGACGGATCGTAATATTTCAAACGACAAGCGTGCCCGCAGCCAAGCTACAACGATGGCGTATGGCTCTCCATTTTTTCTTGCTAATAATTCCGCTAATGCGGTTTTCAGGAATAAAGTGCATTCGACTCCCATTCGACCATTGGTCCCAAATACGAGAGGCGTAAAAGTTCTATTTTCAATATCCAAAACTCTTTGTAGGCATTGTCTCTTCTTTTCACTTTACTGTTCTCTAAAAATCTTTGCTGTAGGTTTATTCTTGTTGCTTGCGGAGTTTACATGCGTAACTCGAACATCAAAAAATGCTGTAACTCCACGAGACCAGAATCCTCCCGCCTTAATGTCTAATCTTGCTTCAGAGCTTGCATTTGCCGATCTCAAATCCAAAATCTCGTTGTCAAGTGGTTGGAGGTGTGGCTCTGATTCCACATTCTTACAAACTTTACTGATTACAGATGTCAGCAGGTCTCGAATTCCGTCATGTCTTTGCGCCATAAAGCCATCTTTTACAGAGAATGGTCGATTGAAAAACTCTCACCACATGGACAATAGCTTGGTAAATCGGACAATGGCAGGTTATAGCGCATACGTAGGGAGTCCTTAAATTCTTGTTTATTCAAACGAAGACCCTGTTCCTCAAGTGGGATTGCATTAAGCCACGAACTGGCTCCCTTATCCCTCGCTTGATTCACCAGCGGTAACAGGTCAGTAGGTATAGAGATGCGTCAATTGTTTCCATCTAGCTACAGTAGATTTTCTGTACATTAAGGACTGTGCTAAACCACGAAACAGCGAAACAGCGAAACAGCAATTTTTTGTTTATCAAATTTTAACAAATCTCACGGGAAGTGATACATGGAGGTCATTCAACCCCGAGTTATCGTTCCAGTCCTTATAGAGTTCACTGGTGGCGGCTTCCTCTTTGGCGGACAACCATTGATATCCCACCCCCAGCAGCGAAACCACGAACCAGCCGCGCAAGACCTTGGTACTACCAACCGACGACCCTCCGACAGATCCCTACCGCTTCGACGACTCCCGAGAGCCTTCCGACCATTCCCGACCACCTTCCGACCACTTACGAAGTTTCTCCGACCACTTCCGAAGTCGCTCCGACGGATTCCGAAGTTCTTCCGACAAGTTCCGATGATGTTCCGACGGCTTGCGAAGATGGGCCGATCACTTTCGAAGTTGACCCTCCCCTCCACGAAGACGTCCTGACCTTCCACGACCTCCATGTATCACTTCCCGTGAGATTTGTTAAAAGGATAAACAAAAAATAGCTGTTTCGCTGTTTCGTGGTTTAGCTTAGAAGGTGTCGTCGCGTGTTATGGCAACACAGAGTATAATAGAAGTGTATTAAAAATATAATAATGTTAGGTACCATTGTTAAATATAACTGCTCTTGATTTTCTTTAAAAAACGATTTGTTCCAAGAATTATATTTGCAACTAAAAAACTGTAGGGAGTCACTTTTCTACGAATAGTCATTTTTCTACGATCACAGTAAATGAGAGTCGTTACTCTGATAGCAAAATGAAATAGTTAGAAAAGAAGAAATTCCTATGTTTATTTACAAAGTTGATCGACATACAAGAAAAGTTTCACCAGTGTTACCAACGCGGTCATGGCTTCTTAGTGACAAATGTTTCACCTAAACTACAATAATTCTCAAGTGAAAGCGATTTCGCATTCAAAGAATAAACATGAAGCAATTAATATTTACATTTTAATATAAATATTACACTATGTTCCTGGGCAGAAAACTCGAATTTTGTCAGGTAAAATCTTGACATGAATTGGTCTAGCCTCGAATTTCTCGCCATCAATTGTGTACCACGAAATCTAGAAGAATAAAAAAATAACGAAATTGTTTCTATGCCATAGAGTTACAGGATGGGGCAACTCCAGCTACTTTCAATACAAGATTGGAGTGGAAACCTCAGCCATTTGCCGCTGCGGCTCACTTCAAACCATCGATCACATGATCAAAGTTTGCTCATCTACAAATCACACCCCCCCCCCCCCGGATCAAGGGAATGATCGAACGGTCGCGACTAAAGTGTATGGACAGAAGGTTTCAAAATGGCCGCCATCCTGACCAAGAACTGTAATTGTACTCAGAAAACTTACACTAGAAATACGAATCCGCTATAATCCCCTCGCTCGCCTTTTCTACTCCTAGAGTTTATTTTCCCACCATGGTCCCCAGTGCCCAAACCGCGTATTTGTATTTGTAGTCTCTGTCGATAAGATTTTGAACGTTATCTCGGCCAATATTTACTCGATTTCAATTCTGAAAACAGATTTGGAATTACCGAGTCTAAATACATAACACACGTACCTATTATATCACGAGAACGTGCATACCCTTCGTAAAAACGGTTTATGTACTTAGAAATTAGTCGGCAATCAGCCAGCCGGTGCGGCCGCTTCATCGTATACTTTGAAGTTTGAACGTTATCTCGATCAATATTTAACCGTTTTCAATTCTGAAAACAGATTTGAAATTAGCGAGTCTAAATACAAATACATAACACACGTACCTATTATATTACGCAAACATGTATGCTCTTCGTAAAAATCTGCTGATGTACTTAATAATTAATCGGCCATGTTTGTTCCTTTTTTCTCCCCCAACGAATATTGGCCGATTAAAACGGATCACGCAAAAGGTGTACTCGGAACTTACCAACCATGTGTACTGAGTTTATTTTACTGTTAACGACACTAACAAAGATCGCGGACAGGATAGCTGTTGTGGTCTAGTGGTTACCACACATGTCTATGAGCTCGGAGACACAGGTTCAAATCCTGGGTCAGACCACCACTCAGGGTCTTAAAAATAATTGAGAAGAAAGTACTGCCTTTGCAATAATATCAGCAAATGGTAATTCGGGTCTTGTCGGATAACGACTTTAAATTGTAGGCCCTCGGAACCCCTATCAATTGGGCTTCTAGGCTGTTGGGGTATTCCATTCACCTAAAAGAGTGTTTAATCTAATAAACTAATATATTATTTCCAGTGCATATATATGAGCGGTAACCAAAAATTTACAAACACGTTTCGCTCCTCCACCTTATGAAAAGTTATAAATGCAATTTGTAAAAGACTTTAAAATGCCTATCTCACGTTTGGGTATTTTACATATCCGTAATATTTGGGTCTTCCTGAGCAAAATCATAATATATATTGTCAGCTGAAAATTTCATCTTTATGGAGTTTTTCGCTGTCAAATTTACCGCATGTGATGTTACAAGAGGCATTCCAATCCAGTTTTCTTTTGTTGCTTGCCACAAAAATGCCTCTTGTGACATCCGATAACTTTAACAGTAAAAAAAACCCATGAAGATGAAATTTTCGGCTGACAAGATATATTATCAGATTTTGCTCAGGAAGACCCAAATATTACGAATATGTAAAATCATCAAACGTGAGATAGGCATTTTAAAGGGGAACTGGAGTAAAAAACAAAATAATATTTAAAATTAAAGACCTTCAAATGTGAAATGTTAATAATTTGACGATATTTGCGCTCAAGAAATAACGTTTTTATTCTCGTATTTTATGCTTCTGGACGCCTCCATTTTTTTGCCATGCTGTAGTTTACTTGACGGCTTAAACTCGATGTATAGCGGGGGTTTCTGGTCAATTTTGTCGTCATTAAATGCAAGGAACAAAAGACCAGTATTGACGTCAAAATTGAAAAGAAGACTGCCGCTGTACATCAACATTTAGCAGTCAAACAAACCTCAACCAATGGATAAAATAGGATAAAATAGGAGAATGAAAATGTTATTTATCTAGTATAAGAGCAAATATACTGTAGACTTACTTAAAATGTCTTACTAGACTTACTTTAAAATTAATTAATTTTTTGACTACAGTTCCGATTTAAAAAGCAAATTACAAAATGGGAACAAAATGAATAAAAACAGTGGAGAAAAATAAACATAGCTTATATCACAAGTTTAAATGGAGAAGAAGCTGTAAGTAGTAACATGAGCAGCAGCGAATTTGTAAAATATATGACGGATACTTTGTTTGGAAGTTATAGAAACGGTACAAACAAATTATTTTAACTCCGAAAAAGCTCAATTTGAGCAAGTTAACTTTGATAAAACATTGATGTTTTAATCAATGTTTTATCTGTACTTACAAATATTGATTAAATATTAATTTATTTTGAATTTTCGTCATGAATTATTAATGAATTTTACAAGACTTTCGTAGAAATCAACCGAGAAGAAATAAAAGTTAAATTATAATATGTTAAGGGAAACAATGATTTACCTCGTCATTAACAGGCTGTAACTCAAACTCTTTCATCTCTGTTGTCTTTGTGTTTTCTAACGATAAGACACAATATAAAAGGGATAAGATAAAAGTTGGTAGCATAACATGATAGACATGGGGCTGTGGTATAATAAAATAAACAAATATAAGATATTAGACTATTGCTATTATGTGTTTTGTATGATCTCGGTCCGCAACCCAAAGGAAACTACATGCAACGAGCGAAACGGTCGCACGTGTATGTCATGTCCCTCACTAGGCTGCCAAACCCCAATACACGGATGGCGAATCTCAAAAAAATGTGCGTATTTGGTGCATTATGGGATATTTTAGGTGAGTAAAATTCTGAGCTAGCGCTCCTATGTACCACGATGGTCAAAAAAGAAATGACGGTAAAAACGCATAACACTTAAAAATTAAGTACTTCTAAATGTTATTGACGTACTCAATGAAGTCAGTTGGCCGAAAAAACCCAACAGAATCGCCATTAACATTCTGGTTGGCTAAGTAACAATTCTGGTTGGCTAAGTAACAATATTCAAGTGTTTATCTTGTTCAAGTTTAACTACAATGTTTCTACGCATATAACAAGAATCAAAGTGCTTTATTAAACATAAATCGTAGAAAACAACGAAAAATAAAACCGTGACTTTTACTCACCTCTAGTATCCCACAATACAAAGCGCGGGTACATTTTTTGAGATTCGCGATTCGTGTACTAGAGGGGAACCTACGATTAGAAGACGAACGGTTGTTCCACCGAAGCGGTCGTGGAACTACAATCCTGGACAAAATTATGTGGACAACGCAAAACATCCAACGTTAATTACCTACTTTCTTTTTATTGCCCAATTTCCGCCTAAATAAAACGTTCTTTCCCCTTCCCCCCACATCAATGTTGTTTACACGATAAACAAAAAAAAATAGATTCACCAACATTGCCTAGGGGGAGGGGAGACCGCATTTTGTTGGTTCCGAGTAAAATTCTTTTAATAATGCAAAAGCACGCGCTGCGTCCACGTGAATTTTGTCCAGGATTGTACGTACAGCTTTACGCCCTTATCTGAGAAGGCGAACATTTAATGTCCGAAGACAACTTTTTAACGTCAAGCCGACTGTTTAACGTCCAATAGACAATTTTTAACGTCCGTAGACGGACAACAGCGCCCCGATACGAGGGGGAAAGTATTTGCTGCATCACTATTGCTATTATGTACACATTAGATGACTATAAAATTATATTAACAAACCATTTGAAGAACGAGTTAATATATACACTGATATAGTGAATGTGGGAGAGCTTGGAGTAGACAGACGATACATGGACGTTTCTAACCTTCTTTCTTCATTTTAATTCTTGGTTGTAAATTATTAGTTCTTCGCTTGTATCGTTCGTGATGAGTTTGTAGAAGATTGTTTATATTATAAGGGCATTTACCATTAAGTTATAATTATTATATGGCACAAGCTACTTCCGGTAAAATTGCGTGCTCTGATTGGCTGAGACACGTCACGTGCCGGTCCGTTATTTCCCGTAATGGACCGGTGCGGATTACGGATTTTGTCAACCATTTTGTTTACAAAGGAGCCGAACAACGATAGGAAACTTTGAAAAGCAGCAAAAATTGAACGAATTTAGTAAATTAAGCACTAAATCATGTACGAGTCGGACGATGAACAATCTAAATGAGAGTCTTACTATCATGAAAGCAATAGAAGAAGAACAAGATTGAAAATTACGATTCTGTCACTCAAAACGTATGTAAAGTAAGTTGTTTAAAAAAGCCATTAAGCCAATCTTGCTCTATGGCTCCACGGTCTGGATCTCTTGCTCGAAAGAAAATATCATGAAGGTATTCAAACTCCAAAAACGCGCAGTGCATGTAATGGATGCGGATACAAGATCCAACAGCGTTCGACTTTTCAAATCGCTGGGATGGATCCCTTTCTTTGATGAAACATGGATAAATAGATTGACTCTGATACATAAACGCCTTTACGGAGACTGTCCTGCTTATATGTCTCAAATGTTGTTACGGAATGCACATACACTGTAAATGAAATGGTTACTAGAACGGATTAAAAAATCTTGTCTGTCTCAGGTTTAAACGGGAAAGCGAAGGAGGAAGGTCTTTCACCATCTCTTCTATACGTTTTTGGAACTCCATTCCAAACGGCCTAAAAACTCTTCAAGGCTTAACGATTTTTAAGAAGGCAATATTTCAACATTTCAATGACAAATATAAGGATATTGACCATTTTAGTATCGATTTTTAACATATTTCTAGTATAATGCTTGATATTTTAACTTTGCAATTTGATTTAACCTGTAAATTTTATTCTATGATCATATTTGGAGGGCCACTGGTTTATCAGTTAATACTTACGATTAGATAACGTTCCTTCAGCTTCAAGTTGCCATCTGCATAAATATAAGAAATTTCATTTTGTAAAAGCGTTTCACATCGTAAAAGATTATAATTTCCCCAAGGATGCTCATTTTTAATTAAAAAGGGATATTAAATGATGGCTAAAGAAGAAGATACCCCGTCAAGATGATCACCCTCGTTTCACGAACTCACTCGCGAGGGTATTATTCACAGTTTTGTTGCAATGGTATAATAGACATTGTTATATAAGTTATAACCTACACTTCATTTTATCTATGTATGGACAATCAAGATATGGTCTGGAAACTCTTTGAAAGTTTGTGTTCATGTTTTTGCAAAGTTTATGGACGGTGACGGTTAGTGAACATATTGTGTTTTTGGTATAATAAAATAGTCGTTCAATAGCTTTGCCATTTGGGATCAACCATGCAGCTATTTAAATATTAATAAACGTTAAAGTGCCCATAACCTCAAAATGTTTTATTGTCTTGTTTGGAAGAACTTTTAAAATGATAAAGTAACTTCTTTTGAAGATTTTCGTTTCTTTGCTTTCTTTTTGAGATATATCAGTTTGTTTGATATGCAAATGTCTGGAATTTCGTCACACATGCGTAATGACTTATTGGGAGAAATGTGTGCATCTCTTTCATTCTCGAACGAAATCCTTTAAAATCAAGACGTTTGGTGTTGTGGGAGAAACGCACACACGTGTTATTCACACTTTAGTGTTTTTATTTCATGAACGCAAAGATATATAACATTCTCTGATAACTCATTATGCATGTGTGACGAAATTCCAGATATTTGCATATCAAACAAACTGATATATCTCAAAAAGAAAGCGCAGAAGTGAAAATCTTCAAAAGAAGTTACTTTATCATTTTAAAAGTTCTTCCAAATAAGACAATACAAAATTTGAGGTTAGGGGCACTTTAAACAAACTATTTATGCATGGCGAGGGTCCTTCGAACATAAACCGCAGCTCATTTGTTAATCACTTTTAAGTTTGCCAATTTTTCCGACCATACCTCAATTGATGCAGACGATCTATGTATAAATACTGGTTCGTTGTGACACGTTTTAACTCTTTCCTGTCTGGCTGAAAAAACATCCAAAATTGAACCACCTCTTTGTTCTATTGATATATCTGGAAATAACCATAACTGCTGCGAAAGCTATACATTTTCGGAAAGCCCAATAAACCGGTTTGACCAGTGCTTTTAAATTTCCCGAACAAGGCACATTATGAAATTAGCATTAATTATCATAAATCAGGTTGAAATTTTTTTTCTAGAAAAGGCCATCTTGCACGCCCGCGTAGCATCATGAAAATTCAAAATGCCACCAATCGCACAGTTGTTTATGAAATCAAATCAAACTTGGCGTGTGAGTGGATCTCATGTGGCTGGCGCTTGTCGAATTTCAATTTTTAATCTTGCGTTACCGCATGCCGTGTTTTTCGATTGACGACTTCATGGGTCTTATATGAACCATTTTGACAGGGCCGGACAGGAAAGAGTTAAGGAGTTAAAGTTGTGATTGAAGTTGAGCGAAAAAGTAACTTACTAAATAACAAAACAAATTTTTTTTAAACAAATTTTTTTAAAAAACCCTCTTTTCGAGAGCAATGCAACAAAAACAATAATTTTAAAGGTGGATAATATTTAAATGTATATTTGGTGTAGCAAAACCTAGCAACTGCCGTTGCCCCCTATATACGGCCCTGATAGAATGAAGAAATAGATTGATTAAATTTGTTTCAAAATTTACCAGTGATGTACGTTGCTTCATGAAAAAACCAAAAAGAAATGGCTGGCTAGTTAATAAGTTGTAAATAAGAATCATCCTGATCATGCATGAACTATTTCCTCGATTACTCCGCTGGCTCCAATTCCCCAAAATACGTGTGATGAACATGGTTATTTAGATGCAAAACGTCGAAACAAACTACGAAAACTCTTTCAGCGTTTGTAAAGTTGAAACACGTTATTCCCGCTGCAAGTACCGCGTAATGATTCGCCCGGGGCGCTTATTTCGTTTTGGGAGCTCGAAGGGGGTGCTTATTGGGGAGGGGGTGCTTATTTGGGAGATGGGGGCTCATTTGGAAGAGGGCGTATATTTGAGAGGGGGCGCTTATTTCATTGGTCAACCTCCGATCCATTCAAAGAAATAGTCAGTCCACAACTTTTGAATGAGGCCGCTATCATTGTAATGTCTAAGGCGGGGGTGCTTATTCGATAGGGGTCACTTATTGGAAGGAGGGCGCATAGTCGAATCATTACGGTATATAGAACCAAAAATAAGGCAGTAGCTTTTTGCTTACTTTTATTTATTCTTTCGTTTCCAGAACAGACTGTACCCGAATATAATACTTCCGCTGTCCATTTATGTCAGAATTAGATGGATTTAAAAAATATTTCGGGTGTTACAACACCATATATATATATATATATATACATGAATATTATAACTACTACTTTCTGTTGTATTTTGAGTGATATGCTTTAATCCTTACTCAGAAAAATATTGTATGAAATATTTTACCCCCACTATGTAGAGATTTAAACAGAATCAAATATGAAACACGTAATGTGAGAATAACAGAACTTTTTTTAACAAGAACTTTTTTAAATAAACTTACCCACACAATATAAAATCTAGCTTTGTTAAATTCGATGGTAAAATTGACGTATGTAAACTACTTTCGGTCTAAAATGAAAAAAATAAGTGGAGTTTGTTCGTCATGAATGAAACTTTAAAAGTGAAATACTAAAGCATGTTTACATTGTTTCTTTTTAGGCGCTGTTATACACTATGCAATTTTTCGTGCAACTTGTCTCCCAATGCCGTTGCCTGACAAGTTGCACGAACCATTGCAAAGTATAACATACCTTGCAACGGTGAAAATTGTTGCGACACAAGTTGCTGAAATCGTTGCAAAAAGTAGAATCTAGTTCTACTTTCTGTAATGATTGCAGTAACTATTTTCAGCGTTGCACAATGTAACACCCCCATCTGCAACTTGTCTCGCAATTTTCCTCTTTGGTGACTGAATGCGCATGCGTACCTTATCACAAACACAAAGATGGCGAAACTTTGCAAGTCAAGTTGCACGAAACGTTGCCAAGTGTAACACCCCATTTCATGCAACTGCAACGTAGTAGATTAAGCTGTTGAGCAGATTAAGCAGATGTTGCGAGACAAGTTATACGAAACGTTGCCTAGTGTAACGGCACCTTTACTATCGGCATCGCTTTCGATGTAATTCTACCGTCCCTTGAGACGGCAACTATATGTATATCATGAAACCATGTCGTTTTAAAAACGCTAATAGACCTCTTTCAATGCAATTGTAAATATTATTTTATGTGCATCTAAATTAGCCTTTATAACCTCATTAGATGTGTGAAGTTGATCGTCCAGGTTGCTGTAGTCTTGAGAAAGACTTTTGTTGGTGACTGACGTTTCGACGGCCTCAGCGGCGGTCACTTGACTCTGAAGATGACCGGCGCTGAGGCCGTCGAAACGTAAGTCATCAACAACAGTCTTTCTCAAGACTACAACAACCTGGACGATCAACTTCACACATCTAATGATACTCCTAGGTTCAAACCATTTTCCTTCAGTTTATAACCTCGTTAGGAAGCAGAGATTATTTTGAATTTCTACACACAGACGAGGCCATAAAGGCTAATTAATAAGATGCACATAAAGGAATATTTACTTTGGTAATAAACCACACTATCACCAAAAGTCATACAAAGTACATACCGAGTTCTGAAATAGCTTTACGAAAAAACCAAATAACGATATCGCATTGCTGTTTTTATCTGATGGTTTTTGTGATGGTTCTTTCTTTTCATTTTGTGAAGATATATTGTGTTGAGATGAGTTTGACGGTAAACTTTCGTTGATAGAACTTAACACATTCTTTTTTGGTAACATAAAGGATAAATAAGCTGAAAATACAGGAGGCCATTTCTGGAAATGAAAAAGAGAAGACAATAAACAATTATTGGATGAGGTTTTTGTGATATCTGTAATAATCAAGGTCGAGGTAAGTGTTATCAGCTGAAGACTGAGGATGATAATACTTACCGAGACCTTGATTATCCAGATAGCACAAAAACCGAATCCAATAATTGTTTTATTATATATTGTATTCATTATACATTGTTATTATGCATATATTGTTATATAAATCGAGCAGTCATGTTTTTGCTTGTGTGGAAAGCTACATATATTGTTATATAAATCGAGCAGTCATGTTTTTGCTTGTGTGGAAAGCTACATATATTGTTATATAAATCGAGCAGTCATGTTTTTGCTTGAGTGGAAAGCTACCGCTCGTTAGGAAATCTCGCATTGCGGACGCAACCTACAGATTAGTGAATAAGCTGCTAGCAGATTATTCACTAATCTGTAGGTTGCGCTTATTCCCATAATTAACTGCATGCGCTTAGCCAATGAGAAGACAGGAAGTGACTACATTGTATTATAATCATGGTTATGGTAGTCGCCACCGCTGCTGCTCATATGAATACACGTTTTTACCAACTGAATTTTGCATATCTCAGTGAATATACATATTGTGACGTCACAACGTCAATTTCCGAACAACGTCCCTACGAGACCGAATGACGAAGAAGTGTTTTAGAATATGAGAATTGTAAGATAGTGTAGGATAAATAGTGAAATCTAAGACTTATTGGGAAAAACTTATTAGTAGTCTTATGCCAATGTTATAATCTGATTGGCTACGCTACTCGCTATCTAATTAACAATTAGACAACGAGGGCGAGTTGTCTATGAGCAGATAGACAACGACGGCGAGTTAACTATTTAACAATTAGACAACGAGAACGAGTTGTCTATGAGCAGATAGTCAACGAGGGCGAAGCCCGAGTTGACAGTATCAACCATAAACAACCTTTCTAACATTGTTCCAAATTTTCAGATAGTTTTACCTTTTTGTTTGTAGAAGTCTCCCATTCAAAATGTAGAGTTGCTCGATGGCACATGATAAACAATCGCTCACAAAAAACGAGTTTGTAATTACTTTGCTTCACATTTGGTATAGATATACTCCATAGGCATAAGCGAATTCATTTTCCTATTCGAAAATGTCAAACTGAACAATTTTCCATTACTTTCGGGCCAATGTTTTCATGATTTCATCACTCGTAAATAAATTTTAGCGGGCGTGCAGCGTTAATATGTCGTGACTTCTGATTGGTCAGGATAGGAATATTCCAGCATAAGAAGGTTTGTGATTGGGTGACGCTACTCACCGTCTATCACCAATAGACAGTGAGTAGCTCAGCCAATCAGAATGCCGAATTTGTAATAGACCACTAGTTGGTTGATACTAAGAGCTGTTAGTATAATTTATGAGCTTAAACGAGCTCTGATTGGCTGACTGGCCAGTAAATCTGAGACGATAGTCACCGCATAGCGCGGTGACTATCACTTTACTAGAAATCATACTTTTTTTTGTACCAGACTATATTTATTCGTTCCAGTCCCTTCTCGGAATCATCATTTTGATGTATGGTTTCTAAAACATGACGAATTTTTTTTCAAAATGGTGACTATATTATTATAACTAAAAAATCGTCGAAAAGGCTCAAAAACTTAGCATAAAGACATTGTGTATATCAGATTTCTCTCAAGATACAACTGTCTAAGGGTAAGGAAGATGTTTATCGTATAATTATTTGTATTTTTACGTCCGTTTTGATCGTTAGTGTGTTTTTGAAAGCTGTCAAGCGTGAAGAAAACATCGAGCATAACACAGTTCAAACTGTCTATTTAAAACTTCTCAATTGAATATTCAGTTCAAGCCTGAAATTATACTAAAACAATTAGTCACCTCAGTCTCGGTGATTATCGTTATATTTGTCACCTCGACTTCAGTGACTAATTGTTGAATAGTCAACGAAGGCGAAGCCTGAGTTGACTATTCGCTCATAGACAACGAGGACGAGTTGTCTAATTGTTTTAGTAGAAACAAATTAGTGGACTATTACAAATCATGCATTCTCCAAAAAATTATCCAAAAACTCACGTGAAACCTCCCCAAAGCGAGAGTTTTCTGCCATTGTTTTGAGCGCGTTTCCGAAACGTTGTCTATCACGAATAGACAACGGTTGAGTAGCCAATCAGAATGCAGCATTTGTAATAGACCATGGTCAGTTTCTATTAAGAGCAGATAGACAACGAGGGCGAGTTGTCTAATGAGCAGATAGACGAGGGCGAGTTGACTATTTAACAATTAGACAACGAGTCCGAGTTGTCTATGAGCGAATAGTCAACGAAGGCGAAGCCTGAGTTGACTATTCGCTCATAGACAACGAGGGCGAGTTGTCTAATTGTTTTAGTAGAAACAAATTAGTGGACTATTACAAATCATGCAAACCTCGCTAAAACGAGAGTTGAAACCATCTGAAAACTCGCTAAAACGAGAGTTTTCTGCCATTGTTTTGAGCGCGTTTCCCAAACGTTGTCTATCACGAATAGACAACGGTTGAGTAGCCAATCAGAATGCAGCATTTGTAATAGACCATGGTCAGTTTCTACTAAGAGCTGATAGACGACGAGGGCGAGTTGTCTATGAGCATGCAGATAGACAACGAGGGCGAAGCCTGAGTTTACTATCTTCTCATAGACCACGAGGGCGAATTGTCTAATTGTTTTAGTATCAACCATAAACAATCTTTCTTTAACGTATCAAACATTATTCCAAATTTTCAGATAGTTTCACCTTTTTGTTTGTAGAAGTCGCCCCATTCAAAATGTCAGCTCGATGGCACATGATAAACAATCGCTCACAAAAAACGAAATTGTAATTACTTTGTTTCAAATTTGGTGTAAATATACTCCATAGTCATAGACATACGCGAATTCATTTTCTTATTCGAAAATGTCAAACTGACCAATTTTCCATTACTTTCGGGCCAATGTTTTCATGATTTCATCACTCGTATATGAATTTTAGCGGGTGCCATTTCGGATTTTGCTTGCAGCGTGAATATGTCGTGGCTTCTGATTGGTTAGGTAAGAATATTCCAGTTATAATAAGGTTTGTGATTGGATAATGCTACTAGTGGTCTATAACCAATAGACCACAAGTAGCTCATCCAATCAGAATGCCGAAATAGACCACTAGTTGGTTGATACTAATTATCGATAGATCTCGAGTAACGACGAGGTAGTTTTCCTTTCGTAAACAGTCTTCCTAAACAATGTGCATGGATGTATCCAATGACATCAAATATGCAAATCATCAAACGATTCCATGTGATAATGGTAAAGATATGCAGAATTTTTCAATAAGTCATTATGCAGCGTGATATCATAAGCATGATAATTTACATATTAAATAAATCATAATATCTCAAGAGTGAAGTGAGATATGAAAAAGTTGTTAATGGCTAGTCTTTATAGTTTCAAGAGTTCTTTCAAATAAAAGAGTTATTTTACAACTGAATTTTTCATTGCATAGACACTTTAAAGAAGTACATTGGCAACAAAAATTAAGTTTGTCCAATATGAAAGAACTCGTAAAATGATAGAGTAACACCTTTTACAACTTTTCCGTATTCTACTTCGTTTTTGAAATATCTCAGTTTGTTTGATATGTAAATGAGATGGTCTCTGACTTCAGGTGTGGGGTAGAGAATTTTCACTCATTAAAAAATGTCTTATATCTCAGTGATTGCTAAGTTTACAACGTTCATTATCATGGGGAGTTGTTATACGCACATTTTCAAGTAAATTTGTGGAACAAACTTGAAGATGTAACTAATATTTTAATGAGTGAAAATTCTCCACCCCACACCTGACGTCAGACACCATCTCATTTACATATCAAACAAACTGAAATATTTCAAAAACGAAGTAAAATACGGAAAAGTTGTAAAAGGTGTTGCTCTATCATTTTACGAGTTCTTTCATGTTAGACAAACTTAATTTTTGTTGCCAATGTCCTTTAAGGTTACAGAATACCCTAGAATGGTAATTTTTTTGAAAATGGTGTTTTGATATGTTTGTAAAGGTTACCATTAGATCTATCAGCTGCAAACATTTGAATTGAAAATATTGAAAATTGAGCGAGTTATCGTGTTAAAACGGTTTACGGTTATTATCCGTGGCGGGAAAGTCAACTATTAATTAACAGGATGAATGACAGCTAACTTGTATCAAATTACGAAAGAAATTGGAAAAATAAACACAACTTCTACTCGTCTCTCTAGCTCTATGTCTGACAGTAAACGGAATAAAAATCCATTCTGTGGTAGTCGTAAAAAACGGGCCAAACACAAGAAAGCTGACAAAGACGTCTTTTTTGATGAAAAAAGGAACATTTATCTGCCAGCGACAAGGGTTCATACTTTGAACAAGAGACGCAATGGCCAGACGTGATTGCGAACAGCGATAAACGTTCCGAAAGGTCTTCTATAGAAGCGAGCAGAAACTGAAGACAAGTATGGAAAGTTTCCAGAAGCGAAAAGCGGGATTACTGGTCAGAATCACAATCTGAATCAGATTATTTTGATTCGGATTTTAACTCAAGTGAAAATGGCTTGTTACCAACCACCCGTTGGCAATTATATTGTTAGTCCAGAATGTTTGGAATTAATGCTAGAAAACTCTGCAGTGTGTAAGGAGTGCCAGCTTCCACTAAAAATACTTGAAAAAATGAATTCGAGACAAGGTTCAGGAGCGAAATGGATTTTCTCTTGCTCAAGTAAGACATGTATTTCGCACCAAATATGTTTTCCTGAACCGATTTCGAAAAGAACAGGCCAGAAATACGACGTGAATTTCGGTGAATACATCCTCTGTTGTTGCTTTCAGAGCAATAGGAAAAGGCAAAGTGCCAAAGCCGCAGCAGAAAAATGTCTTAGCATGATGGATATTTCTTCTCCCGTTTACACTTGGAGTAAACATACCAAAAACATAGAAATGAAATCTATTGCTGTGGTGCTGGGGCCATCAAGGTGTAGAATCTGACTCACTGGCATTGTGCTTTTTTTCTTCGGCCGTCCGAGTACTGTTCGCGCCCTTTCTTTTTGCAAGCATCTTGGAACTTTGTAGACAAGGGCTATTGCAGTGTACTAGTAGTCTTTGTTTTGCAATTGCAACTCACCCAAAACAAACAATTAATATCGCTGTTGTTCTTATTGGTGGAAAGTAATTAAATTATTAGAGGGGGCGGAGAATTTGCAATAGCTGTTAAAACTGCGCCAAACTTTCACGGCTTATTTATTACCACATCAATTTTGAGTCACATAGGGGCACTAAAAGGTGTAACCTGATCGCGTGTTTTAACCGATTCCCATCAAACTTGCACAGGATGTCAGCGAACAGCTGGGCTACAAAAGTGTGTCGGCGTTTTTTTTTAATGTAAAAACTAACTGAGTTACGGACCTTCATTCGTCAATTGCTTCTTGCACAACATAGGTCGAGGAATAAAATATCCTAGCTGCTAAACCCCTCCAGTAATAAAAAAACCCCGACACACTTTTTTAGAACAAACATCAAGAAGTGTAAATATGGTAAATTGAGAGCTTTTTGGTAAAACGAAAGACCAGGTTAAACCGCGGCGCGAAGGTCATATGATTTTAAATTGATGAATATATCTGGAAAAATATTGTATTTTTTATTTTTTTCACAATTTGAGAGTGTTCTTCGCATACTTAACTATATTTGGTGCAAATTTGAGACAAATCGGAGACAAATTGCGCGAGCGGTAACAAATTTTGTGAATGGACTTGCTAGGGTGTTCTGTAACCTTAAGCGTTTTAACTGATTTTTCCAAATAAGAACCTGTTTAAATTTTTAGGCTAAAACAGGTTCTTATATATGTTGGGCGTCTAAATGACAAATGTTCTCCTACATGTTTTTAAGACACACTTGCATGGTTTTACTATTAGTAAAGCTCGAAGAAGTAATGTCGATTTTCATCCGCGATTTTAGAACTTCATGTGAGAATATAAGCTAATATAATATGCTAACAAATATTTAATAAATAATGACTCTTCAGTAATAAGCAAATTTACCTTTAGAGTTTCAAGTATGTAAGGTAGTCGTCGTTTTAACGGTCCTGTCCACCAAAACCTACACAAACAATAGAAAGAAAACTAATAATCTCTTATTAACCAACAGCGCGGTCATTACGGGAAAATATTAGACCAAGGTCTTGACAGTATGGATGGAGCCCGTAGGGCGAGGTTCGTACATGAAAGGTCGAGGTCTGATATCTTCCTGTAATGACCTAGCGGATGAGGTTAATAAGAGGTTTATTATATGGCATTTTTGGACAGTAATAGCGTGGCAGAGAGTGAGTGTCACGGGCTATTGAACACACCGAAAGGATAATAAAACTCACTTTCTTAGTGTTCATCCTCTGATTGTGGCTCATTCATGATTTAATTAAAACAATGAAACAAATTTGTATACTTTCTTGTCTTTTTACAAAAAAAGTGTTATTATTTGTTGTAGTAAAAAGTTTATCGTCACAACCCGTCATCCAGACCGATCACCATTACGGGAAAGTAACGGCCGCAGTCAGAGCGTCTCAGCCAATCAGAACGCGCGATTTTACCGGAAGTAACCATATAATAAGTTTGATTATTGGCCGTCCATCCAAATAATGTGGAGCATCCTGGTTGGTTCACGAGGGGTCACAAACCAGTACGGGCCCTCATGTGATGAAATGACAGTCATAAGCAGCCTAGACACTAGGCCTTCTATTTTGATTTTTGTTTTTTCCGGAGAATTCGGAGCTTATGGGGACTAAAAAGGGGCGGGGCGAAAAAACGAAAAATAGAAGGATTTACGGCGCATCAGCATCCGTGACGTCATGCAGCGAATTTGGCCCCCAGTCCCCATAGCAGCGCACGGAAAAAGTCTAATTTCCAGGCTGAGTCATAAGCTCTTCATCCCCTCGCAAGCAAGTCGACCGAGCGAACCAAGGGTGATAATTTTGCCGCGGCAGGGATCCATTTGTCACGAAAAATCGTTTTGGGTGATCCGTTTGAAATCGGACAATATTTGGGAAGACAACGCGAAGTGGCCATTGTAATTCCAAATCTGTTTTCAGAATTAAAATCGAGTAAACCGAGATAATGTTCATAATCTACGTACGACGAAACGTTATCTACAGACACTACAAAAATATACACGGCGGCGCGGTCCATGGGGACCATGGATGGGAAAAGAAACTGTAGGAGTGGGTGGCGGGGGGTAGAAAAGGCGGCCGAGGGGTTATTGCGGAATGTATTTCTAGTTAGTGATTATAAACAAAGTCGAGTGAAAGTTTAAAGATGAATAATAGTCGCTACTGTGTATTTACGAAATTTGTTTACATTACTTTGTTGATGTTCATTATTCTCACAGGTGAATGAAATTTGAAATCTGCGTTTCTAGGTTATGAACGTTCAGTGAGAGAGGAGTCAGGTTATCTGTATAAGTTGTTTTTAGCGAAAAGGTGAACTGCCGAGATTTTAAGAACGAAATACTGACGTTTCGAGCTGAGCCTTTCATCAGAGTAAGACCATGAGGGGCTCCGCTCTACGTTTAATACTTACTAAAAAAGCTTCATCAGGAAATATTATATCGTAATATAATCAGACGTTACGAATTCTAACAAGACACCAAAGACATGCACACCTTTCATTTTCCTTAGCATCTCGCAAGGGTCCCCATTCAATATGATCCATAGCATAAGTAGGTCTACCTTCACCAGTCTATCAATATAATAAAAAAAACACAAGTTGTAAGCAGTATTGAGACATCCATTCACTGTAATGGCCACATTAAAAACAAGAAGGCCGCAAGTTTTTTGATGTTAAGTGTTACCCTCTTGAAATAAAGTCTTTAACTAACTTTTACGAAGGGTATACAACTTCACGAAATATAATGATAGGGACTTACCGCACGTATTCCATATATGGTAGAGCACATACATTGCCCTGACGAGCAAATGCGTTGCCCTGACGAGCAAATGCGTTGCCCTGACGAGCAAATACATTGCCCTGACGAGCACATACATTGGCCTGGCGAGCAAATACATTGCCCTGACGAGCAAATGCGTTGCCCTGACGAGCAAATGCGTTGCCCTGACGAGCAAATACATTGCCCTGGCGAGCAAATACATTGCCCTGACGAGCACATACATTGGCCTGGCGAGCAAATACATTGCCCTGACGAGCAAATACGTTGCCCTGGCGAGCAAATTCGTTGCCCTGACGAGCACATACATTGCCCTGGCGAGCAAATACATTGCCCTGACGAGCACATACATTGCCCTGGCGAGCAAATACATTGCCCTGACGAGCAAATGCGTTGCCATAACGAGCAAATACGTTGCCCTGACGAGCAAATACGTTGCCCTAACGAGCAAATACGTTGCCCTGACGAGCAAATACATTGCCCTCGTACCAGCCTCCTAGTTAATTGGATTGTAACCGACCCCAAAACAACAAAGGTCCTAACCATAACCCCCGACTGTATTTTTAAGCCATCGCTAGCTACCACCTCATCCACTCCCCTACTTGGGGTGCTAGATTAGTAGACTAGTGAGACAGACTAAGCATGTGGGATTAGAAATTGACTGTTAGAC
This sequence comes from Chrysogorgia sp. JL179-B06, assembly GCA_035772405.1. NCBI lineage: Eukaryota > Metazoa > Cnidaria > Anthozoa > Scleralcyonacea > Chrysogorgiidae > Chrysogorgia > Chrysogorgia sp. JL179-B06. The sequence continues at coordinate 3,238,861 of JAYKKM010000143.1, forward strand.
ACATGCGCTCAGTAACGTGTTAACAATCCCACATCCAGTGGGCTGGTACGAGGGCAATATATTTGCTCGTCAATGCAACGTATATGCTAGTTATGCTATATTTGTTCTTCCCAGTCCCGTCCGATATGACCTTATGTGGAATACGTACTATAAGTCCATATGAATATAATAGGAACGTATGTTATGTACTTAGTCTTAGATTAGGTAATTCCAAATCTGTTTTCAGAATTGAAATCGTATTTTTATTTTAAGTTATTTGACATGCTACATGCATTGTATGCAGTTCTTTTTTTATTTCACTACAACAGGTACCTAAAATAAGCTCTGGGAAATTTATAAATATCGAGTCTGCAGACGTTTTTCATCTCGAACGTGGCTTGCTTAACGCAACAACTCATCGTCACGGAGGCCGTTCTCGACTCAGTCCTCGCTCGGTTTCTGACGTCTCTATTGATTTCGATAACGTCATATGAAAACAAATTACAGGTAACGAAAACACCATTTTGTTTAAATTATTTTGCATTTTACGTAATAGGAATACTCTGTTATTTCGATATTTCATTACAAAATGACCACACGACTCATAAAATCTCTGATGTTCTCTGACGTCCCCTGATGTTCTCTGATGCTCCCTGATGTTGTGACCTTTTCCCTCCCAGTGAAAAGCTAGCAGTAAAATTTTCCTCCCAGTCCCACTGGAAAATGTTCCAGGAACTACGAAATAAAGTGAATATCGAGATGTTAAATCAAAGTTTTTTCATGACAAAATAATGATAGTTACAAATCAAAATATCCGAAGAAAACCTGGGCATCTATTGATGGTACAATAATCTCAAATCCTAAAGATATGGCGGAAGCTTTAATGATTATTTTATTAACATCGGTCCCAAGCAGCAGAAAATGATAATGAACTTTTAGTTAATAATTACTCTACAAATGACGACACTGCCCAACCGCAAACGTGCTTTGAATTTGACAATTCCAAAACCCAGAAAAGAATTTTTTTAAAAGACATTTAAATATAGTGGTGCTATGCTAGTGGAATATAGTGGAATCAACTATCTTGTGAAGAGAAGACTGCGGAGACTCTTTACACTTTTAAAAACCATATTATTAGGCTTTGATTCGTGTTTCACTTCCTCTTGTTGCTCTTATCTTGTATATAGTTAGTTAATGTATTGTTTAGTTTAGTTTTTGTACCTATGTTTTGTGTTATAGTGTTCTTTGTATATAAGCACGCCCCTCATGGAAATCAGCTATTGTTGTTGGGGCTAGCGTGTTATTTTTTAAATAAAGATTTTACCTACCCACCTACCTAATCAACTTACCACCTACCCACTTACCCACCCACCTAAGCACCCACCCACACACCCACCCATATGTTGGCTGATAGACAAAGGCCACACCCCCTTCCAGTGTTTTTTTATTGACACCTATCAATCAAAAGTTGCCCACTCCCCTTCAAGGGATCCTCCAGTGTCCAATGGCCAACGTGTGCACGCTATCGGGGAGAATGTGTCGCTTATCATCGTTCCCACTCAGCCCAATTATGTTTATCTCCTCTGTGTAGACATCGTGTTTTCTACTCCTAAATGTGTACATCCTACTCATCTGATTCTCTCCACTCTCCAAGCACCTCTTGTAGTCCCCAAAGGTGATCCCCTTCTCCACGATGTTTTTTTTTACCCCTTTACACTTTTTGAGCTCCTTTCGAACGGTCTTGTAGCTATACAGCTTTGCTCTTAGCCCCACGAACTCCAATATCTGCTCTCCGCCATGAATTCATCTTTCATCATTCCCAGGAACTTCTTGTTGCGACCCACTGGGATACATGAGGGGTGATATTTCCATACTCAGCCGTGTCTAATCTCTCCTCCACACCGCCCAACCCAGACATAGCGAGTTCAAGAGGATGAGTAAATAAAGCCAACTGTAGTATAAAACATAATGCTTATTATAGGTATTTCGCACATAAACTTTTAGAACTTGAGAGGTTTAATAACAATAATTAGTAAAAGAGCTTATACTTACCGAAACATAACTCGTACAAGGAAGATAAAAAGATATCAAATAAGAAATTTGTCTGAAATCTGAATTCTGATTGTCGCTCAATGTGTGTTCGACCAGTTTACACACCTGCATTGATCAAAGACGGGAGACAGGATAGAGATGACTTGATTAGTAATTACTTTCTACAGGGTTTCACAAATTCTGAAATTGCTGGTCTGAATTGTCTGAAGTCGCTCGTCGGCTTTCGTACTTTAGTGCAGGATTCCTTGAGCTATGTTTTGAAGAGAACTCTATTTCTGGCAATTGTAATTTTGGCAATGAGCAATTTTGTTACCCTCAAAAAACCTTCATGTCTGAATCTGATATTTATTAAAGTGTTTATGAAACGAAAATTGGGATGACTTTTATATTGATTTATTTGAAAGAGCTCCTCAAACGATAAAGAATGGCGTTGGTACATGTAGTTCTGCCATACCTTATCTCGTTCTCGAGTTATTCAAGGTTGTGTAATATGACCTATGACGTCACTAGTTGTAACCACCATTATGATGAATCAGAAAATGAAGCATATCTTCACAACTATTGAACAAAATTCCTTGAAACTTTGCACAAGTATTACAGGTCACTAAATTGAATAACCCACGTAAACGTTATCGTCGCCATGGTAACACTAACAGATTAGTTCTGACTCCTTTACTGCTCTCATAAACTTGTTTATACTCTCCTTTTTCTAAACCAATATTTAACTGTTGATCAGTGAGGTATATTTTCAATATTATTGCCAACAAAACAGAGCAACTTCGAGTCAAAATCTTTGTAGGGCTTGGATACTTGTGTAAAGTTTCAAACAATTTTGCTCAATATTTTTGAAGATATGCTTCATTTTCTGATTCATCATAATGATGGGTACAACTAGTGACGTCATAGGTCATATTACACAATCTTGAATAACTCGAGAACGAGATAAGATATTAAAGAACTACAAACGCCATTCTTTATCGTTTGAGGAGTTCTCTCAAATAAATCAATAAAAAAGACACCTCAATTTTCGTTTCATAAACACTTGAATACACCATGTGTCTGGACATGGTGTGATGGTTGCAGACATATTTATATTTAAGTGGCTGCAGAATTTAATTTAATATAATAAAGACTGTAACACGGCCACTACAACAACAAATAATTGTCTAGTTAAATAATATGGATATGTTCCTACGAAGAGGTAAAAAATAGGTTTCAATACTTACACGAGGGTTATTAGTTATCATTTGTGGTTCGGTTGGATAAAGATTTTCAGACAGACTGGATGAAGATCGGAGGCAAGAACCCAAAATTAGGAGTGGAAAACATTTTGTCATCATAATTTGAACGACATAACCTTCGAAAACTGCGGTATGTCACGCTTGTCGCTTGCAAATTCACTGCAATTCATGTTCAAAATTGTAGAATTCCTGATTAAGCTTCCTTTCTTGAAACAAGATGGCGTCAAGTTCGAGTAATGATCGGCTGATAGTCGTAAGTTGTCGTAACAGCCTAACAACTCGACAGACATATATCTGATACAAAAACCTGATGCAGCTCATGACAGAGAAAGTTACATGAAAGAGTATAGCAAAATGTATCGCGAAGGAAATAGAGACGAATTACTTGGAAATATAGTGTGTGAATGCGTGGCAACCTCATCACGATCCAATATTGCACGCCATAGAAAAAGTAAAAAGCACGAAAAAGCAATGAGCGAGTTGGACGAGTAAGTCAGGGTGAGTCAATAAGGTTAAAGGGTAGCACGGCTTACAAAGAAGTGGAAACGAGTGAAAGAATGAACTACGTCCACACCTTGATGATAGACGACGCTGACGCTGGTGAGAGAGAGACGTCTTTCATCGAGAGAGAAAAGACAGTGCTCATTAGGACTCATATAGAGACATGAGGAGATTCATAAAGGAAAAGTTTAACTACAGAATCGACTGGGATAGCGATGAAGGGACAGACCTAAAACTACGAATCAAAATCACCCGAAAGACAATGTCAAATTCGTTCCAAAGTCAGGTACAAGCGGTAGGCTCAAAGATGCAAAAGTCGTACTCAAACGAGTCGATGGAAAACTAGTGTTAAACGAATGGCCGTCAAATAGAGAGACCGTTAGACAATTCAAAGAGTTCATCTATGGTACTGTATGATGGATAGGGAGAAAACTATCAATGATCTCCCAATGGTAGAGAGATCAGGGCCCGCTCTGAGGCCCGAACTGACGAGAGGTTTGAGCAGGGACCCAAGAGATGGAGAATTAGTGACCAAGGATCCATAAAAATCGAGGCAGATCGTTTCAGAGAGATGAATAGAGGAAAAACAGAGGAAGCAAGAGGACCTCTGACGTGGGAGAAGCGATCGATTTTCACCAAGAGGGTGAACACTTAGAGAAGATTGCAGAGGCTTTTGAGGAGCGACGAGATATAAAAGGGACTCGAGAAGCGCAAGAAGAGGACGTTTCAATACTGCAAAAGTTTAAAAAGTGGGCGAAAGAGAACAAGGTAGGTCTCTCGGCGGTGGCAATTTCCGTTGCGGGGATTATCACCAGCATTGTGGTGGCTGGGAGAAACGTTGTCCTCAAGGGAGCACAAGCAGCGGGTGCCTTTGGAAAAGCCGTCGCAAGATTGGCAAAATCGCTGGGACCCCTATTGGCTCCGCTGATGAACATGCTTGCCACTGTGATCTCCTGGGGCGCTCGCGGTCTTGCTTGGGTATCGAAAAATCTCTGGGTTCTCCAACCAACGCATAGCTGATCCTTTGAGACAAACTCGGAGAAATTCTCTGCATGGAATGATAAAGAGCGATCCCTTTGTCGATCCCTTTGGAAAAGGTCACAACATCAGGGGACATCAGAGATTTTTTGAGTCGTGGGGTCATTTTGTAACAGAGTCGGTCGAATAACACTACTTCTGTGTATCACACCATTACACCTTGGGCGCAAAATAACTGTTAGGTCAAGATGACCGGCTACTCTCTGCATGGAATGTTTCGTAATTATGGGACGCTTAATTAATGAAATCCGTCTGTCGTCAATAAATTCAAACAAGTTCGTTGCGTGCGGGCTGTCATAATGTGACTGGACAAAATGACCGGCAAGGCGAGAGTTTGACCGGACAGCGCTTCAATTTGGTCGGACATTGTCCGTTGTCCGGCCGTTATTTACACCTATTGTTCCTATATGATCCTCATTCCCAAAGTTCTGCAAAGAAACCTGCTTTATTCGATTTATCAAGCCTAACAGAATTTTTAACGGAATTCATGACTAAAGCTCTTCTAACAAACGTTTTACATAATCATGTTAAAATTCAAACATTAATTTGACACACCTTAATCTCCATGACACTAACATTCCTTGTTTCCCATTTTAAAATATTCATAGCGGCCTTCGCTATTTTCCTGTAAAATAACCAAAAAATAAAATATCCTTTTTATATTATGATACAGTAGTTGGGAAGTGCCTATCTCACGTTTGGGGATTTACATATTCGTAATATTTGGGTCTTCCTGAGCAAAATCATAATTTATCTTGTCAGCCGAAAATGTTATCTTCATGGACTTTTTCCTGTTAAGGTTATCGGATGTGACGTCACAAGAGGCATTTTTGTGGCAAGTGAAAAGAAAACTGGTTTGGAATGCCTCTTGTGACATCACATCCCATAAATTTGACAGTTAAAAATTCCACGAAGATGAAATTTTCGGCTGACAAAATATATTATGATTTTGCTCAGAAAGAATCAAATATTACGAATATGTAAAATCCCCAAACGTGAGATAGGCACTTTAAGTGTGTTTTAGTACACATTTTCACGTGTAACAAGTGATAGAGTTAGCATCTGAAATACCAGCAACCTTATCTGAATATCTATTAATATATATATATATATATATATATATATAACCTTATCTAATATTGAAGTATTAAATCAGACATGAATGTAAAGGATTTTGTATCTGTTGAGATCTCGCTAATAATGATATATAATGCTAAAAATATACAAATAGCACTGGATCATTTCAAACGCCCTAAGACAATTGCCTAAACTTTGTTTGTACGAATTTTTAATCAGGATAAATACACTTCAGTAATTACAATTTTACTGTTATAAATGTGTGTCCTGAATTTATGCAATAATATATTAATAATAATCTAAACACTATATAATTTATATAGATAAATAATTCAAAGGCTTTGAGGAAGTCCATTGAGTTATCTATTTTTCTAATATGCAGAGGTAGATTATTGAATATAATTCCTGCAGCCTGATAGAAGAAAGCCTTTTGGGTGCCACTTAATCTTGTTTTTGGTAAAATAATACAATGTTGATTGTTCCTAGTATAATTTCCATGATCCATTAATTTAAAATAATGGTTGAAATTTTCACAAAGTTTTCCTTTAAAGGCATATGGCAATGTAAATTAACTTTGTCTCATTTGAAAGAACTCGTGAAATGGTATAACAAGGTCTTTTACAATTTTCCCTTATCTTTTTTGGTTTTCGAAATAATTTGACGAAAGACAGCGTGCTGTCCGCCATCTTGGAATTATTTTCGATATGCACGTGACGTCATAAGTGGGTAAAGTGAAATTTTTATCTTGCCAACCTTACGACATTATGAGCCAGAAACTCGATTATGTTGCACTATTTCATTTTCAATTGGCCCCAACATTTTAAACCTATGGAGTAGTTTCAACAGGTTTACCCTGCTGGTGACGTCACCAATTTCCTAGTTAATTAGGTCAAATACTATAACAAAATGGCGGATTGTAGACTTTTGTCATAATTATCTGAAATATTTCAAAAACCAAGATACTGAAAAATTGTAAAAGGTCTTCTTATACCAGTTTACGAGTTCTTTCAAATGAGACAAAGTTAATTTACATTGCCATATCCCTTTAAGCGACTTGTAGACCAACTTTACAGTGAATAACACTTTACTAAATTAGATTACCTCGCTACAGGGTATGATATAGAAACTTGCACGGGATTAGTTATTAATCACATCTTTAGGTTATCTACCAGTTCATGAAATAAAAAAAAACAGCGGATGATATTGCAACATAATCATATTCCTCACCTCACTTCTTCATCACTTGTATTATCCACAATATTGTTATAACTATGATTATTTCTACCAATTGGAATCACTCCGATAGGAATTTTGGAGATTCTTTCCTGTTAAGAAAACAACACGAATATCTCAATAACTTTAAAAATACATTGTCAATCCAGGAACACGCATAAAGACATTACACAATGATAATTGATAAACCCAAAGAAAGTTTGCGTTGGACAGACTAGATTGGAAAAAATGAAGAACGAATGGGCAGTATGGGTATTTCAATACCGGTATTCAATATTCGAAAAATGTCGCGGTATACCATTACAATTTTTAGCAAATGTGTGATCTACAGTAAGTGCAGTTGACACCCAATAACCCAAACACTCAAGGGAAAATGGAAAAAGTTCGAGTTATTGGGAGTTTGTTTCGTTAAATGATGTAAATTAGATGGATAAATCAGTGTTTTACTTTTATTATATATTTCAACTCCATATTCAAAAGCTTGATCTTCATATACATGTATGATAGCTACGATGAATACGATCGCCAGCCACGATTGCTCAAAAGTCAAAAATGAACTCAGCGATCGCAGCGATCAAACGGAAACTACAAACCTCAATAGCAATTTAGTTTAGTTTTAGTTTAGTAGATTTAGCACTTAGGTGAACGGAATACCCCAACAGGCGAGAAGCCCAATTGATTGGGGTTCCGAGGGCCTACGATTTAAAGTCGTTATCCAAGAAGACCCGAAAGCCTTAACATCTGCTGATATTGTTGCAAAGGCAGCACTTTCTCTTCGATTATTTTTAAGACCCTGAGTGGTGGTCCGACCCACGATTTGAACCTGTGTCTCCCAGCTCATAGACATATGTGGTATAACCACTAGACCATAACAGCTGGTTATGCCGCGATCGCCGAGATAGAACATTATCCATCTTAGCGATCGTTTAAAAGTTAAAATCTAATCTATATATTATTTCGCGCACACACACATTGTGTTTGTTTCTCATTTGTGAACTTTTCTTGCAGTTTAAATAAAAAGATAAACTGATGATAGTCATGATACCGGTTTACAGTATCTTACGGTAACAACGGTATACCGGTATAGCGTCAGAACCAATACCGCCATACCGGTATCAACTTTATCGTGAATAACTAAAAATACCGGTATACCGCCCAACTTTAAGGAGAAAGAAATAATTAAAATAATGAGATTTAAAAAAACTATTGTTGCACTAACATGGTCGTTTCGTCTTAACATCCCAGTGAGAACCTGTGACACAAAACAAAAATAAATTAAAACATGATAAAAATGTGTTGGGCTGCGCAGACAGTAGTAGTGCGATTTTATACTTTACGTTTTTCACTTTACGTTTGATATTTTGACGAAGGGTCAGAGCCCGTACACACAGGGACTTTTTTCGTGCAGAAAAACAAACAATATTACCAGATATCATGTAAATACTGATCCATCTTAATAATATTAAAAAAGAATCTTGGAATCATTTTCTGTACCTCTGACAGGGTCCCATCTCCACCAGCCACAATAATTCCATCTATGGTTGGATCAAGATATTGAGTGAGAGCTTTACACTGTCCTTCATAATCAGTCTATGAAGAATGGGTAACACTTTTACAATTGTCTTTTATATAAACAATATTGAATGTACAGAGATAATGGTAAATTTGCATCTTCGTGTTGATAATGATGTAATGTTTGCCACTGAAGCTTATCCGAAATGTTTGGCACTGAAGCTTATCCGAAATCTGACTTCCTGACAACATTCTGATCGCTGGTGAGATGCTCTAATCATTGAACTACAACGGACTACATAAGTGTTACTAAAATACAGTATGTAATATACTCAACACATAATTACAAACATCAGAAAAAGTTAAAAATCGGACTTATAAATCAGCAATTATCATAACCATCACACTGTCATCGGAATTCATGTTGCTCACAAATGAGCAGAAGGTTGTGGGTTAGAAGTGAACATCTCAAACTCATTAATAATTCATGAGGAAAACAGAAAGGAAAATCATAACCGAGACGTTGTTTGGATATGTGATCTTAATTAGCATAAAATTTCGACAACTTTCACGTCGATTTTCTCTTATAATACTGTTTTGCGAGATGCTATATCATACACTCGAAAGGCGTTTATTATCTGATTTCCAAACACCTCGAAGTGTGTTAAACTAAACTCGGCCTACGGCCTCCTTTTTCAACACACGTCTCGGTGTTTGGAAATCAGATAATAAACGGCATCTCGTGTATGATATACTGTATATTACATAATGTTCATAGTAGGAAAAATGTTACAATGTGTATACAGTCCGATTTTTTTACAACCAAGCAACACTTAAACCTAAAATATTGATGTCCATTTAATACGAAATGTCAAAAGGTTCTCCATGTCACGTGAGTTAATTCTGTCATTTGATTGGTTGACAACAAAAGGATGCAAGAATAAAGTGCAATGTGGTAAATCAGGTTTTTGAAAGAAAGTGGTGGATACATGTTTTAATAAACATAACATTTATTATGCTCTGAAATTACGCTTTTAAAACTTTCTCATGTAAAACTTTTTCTCATGTATACTGGGCTTCTATCTTTTATCTTGATCGGCATAAACATATCCTCCAGCACAATGGCAATAGCGACCTTTAGATTGAGTACGATTACGAGTACGAAGACAAACTTTTCTGCGCAGTGGAGAAACAATGGAAAAGAACCATGCGCAATGGTAAACTCGTCTTCGTACTCGTCTTCGTCCTCAAATCTAAAGGTCTCTATTATCTTCATTAAACTGGAACGCTCTTTATATAAGAAGACTTTTCCATCGTTGTTCATTTGGCTTTAAATCTCTTAATAATGGATTTAGACTTTGACTTTTATAATTAACTGAATATTCATTCTTAAAATTTTTAGGGGAAAAAATAACCTAAGATTGCCTCTATGTAAGACGAACTGGGGTCAACAAAGAACTTTGTATCTCTTTATGAAGGACTGGAATAATTTACCTTTATTTGTTAGAAATTTGACCTCCTTTACTATTTTTAAGTCTAATTTTTGGTCATTGATGAATAAGTAATGTTCTACATTTTTCATCATTATCTATTTATTACTCTTTAATATTTATATATGTATGTATGTTATAGTCATTTGTATATATTTTAGAGGACCCTCATGTAAAGCACCGTTGCAATGTAAAGCACAATATATATTTCATTCATATTCCAATATCAAAAATAGAACTGGAATGAAATAATGAAATTTAACATAAGCTCCAATAAATAGTTGTTGAATATTTCTCTTTTTAAATCAACTATGGGACAAAGAACGTTCTATTATCGGACTATGACACATTGGAACAATTTGGAGCAGGACTTGAAACTTTGCACTCAATTAAACATCTTAAAAGTAAATTAAGACGTCAATCTTTAGGTTTTGTATTCAGATTTTAAGTTAGTAATTGCATTTGTGTATTTTGTTATTTCTTTCTTTTCTTTTCACTTAAAAACCTCGTCGGGGGAGTTGTCAATATAATGTATATAATGTATGTTGACACAATATAATAATAATATAATGTATGTAATGTATGTTGACACAATATAATTAGTGAAGAATACCTTTACTGTCGTAATTTCTAAACCTCCTAGATGTAGGATGGGTGCTGCATTTCGTTCGTATGATTTCAAAGCTTTACTAAAATAATATATAAATACTAAAATTATTTTTATAACATGAATCACAAGAATTCTGTATAGTACAGTCTTGTTGTCAAAATCTACATTTTCACATGTGAAAAAGTGTACGCCCAATCAAAATTGTGTACATGCTTTTCACATGTGAAACGCCAAATCAAAATTTTGTTCTAACGGCCTATCGGTTAAGAAATTATCTTAAGTTGTTACGAGACAGCAAAAAATGTAAACCTGAGGCAAAACATTAAAGGTGCCGTCCAAGTCCGTTCTGTGCATGTCCACGTTTCTGTTTACATCGTTTGTTTACATTGCGTTATATAAACATTGAACATGAAGTATTGCGGATTTGTTTTCTACGCTTGAACTTTTCCGCCTAAAAAGCGTTTTATAAGAAGCTGTTTGGTTCCTAAATGTGGATAATACATCAAACTACCACTCGTGCCTTCGCCACATTTCACGAATACTCGCTTTCGAACTGTCGCAAATCTATTCCGTTAAAGTTTGTTGACATGTGGGGTCCCCAACGTTTGAAATATCATACTTGCGCAGAACGGACTGGACTGCACCTTTAAGTATCATTGGAAAAAGAAAGTCAGTAGGGGAGGAGATGGGTGCGTGGGGGACTGGGGAGGAAAATCAGCCCCAAATTGTCGGCGGTGGAGTAACTGAAATATTATCTCGAGAAATAGAGAGTACAGGTAATTATTCACTCAGAAACTGGTTTAATGGCTAGTCATACCCATTATTGGCTTCAGGGTTTAAAAACAACATTAATCTTCTAGGTTTCCCTATAGCTGGGATCTTTTTATCACCAAATATCTAAGAAAAAGAACACTTTACAATTAACATTACATTATTAAATAATCATTCATACTAGACCCTGACGACAAAACCGAATTCATCATCATTTGGACAGAACAACTAAAAAATTGTGAACCGAAATAGCATCCTCTTCGACTGTACGAGAACTGGGAGCGTAGCTCGACTCCTCTATCTCATAACCAGCACATAAACAGCATACTTAATTATGAAGTACATAATCTGAAGGTTATGGATTTGTTTCCCATAATTTTTAGTCTAAAACTGTACATAGACTATATGTAGTATACATGTAGGTAAGACACTTACTTTTCCTTCATAGCAAAACTTTCTTCTCTCTAAATAATCTCTAAAAACAAATTAAGATTTGAGTAAAAATTAAATTGAATCTTACATTCAATGTTTATAAGCATTATTAAGTAGTAAAGTACCACTACAATACTATGGGACAACCTTAGACATAACTATTTAGAATACAGTACAGAACATCTGTACAGATTTATTAATGTATTTCATTTATTCCATTGGGTATAAATATGAATCCTAACCTTACAATGATGAAGACACTAGCTTGGAATGTCGAAATATTGAGTCATAAACTTATGCTCAACTCTGGCGAGTAGCGACAAACTATGTCTGATTTATCACCTGCTTGCGTTGGGAAATTATTTGTTTATATTTCATTGCTTAACAAAATGTTCATTGTGCAAAAAATTCTGATTTCCGGGGGTGTGTGCTCTGGGCATTAAGCTACATGTGCATGTAACAACTCACTACAAAACTGAGTACATGTACATGTAATCTAGTGAACAACTTGGAGACTTGCTCTAAATTAGACACTGTATATACATTGTATACAGTGCAGTATGCAATATAGTTTACGGCGAACTTTCCGTGTTGTGTATGTATATGCATGACGTGAGGCCCAAGGAAACTAGTAACCAGCTTTGTGATAGATCACGTGATCAGAGATCTATTTAAGACTGGTCAATACGAGGCCAAGCATTGTTCAATAGTTCACTATTACCACTCGAACATGTGCAGGTCTACCCGAAACAGTCAGGCAACGTCCCACCATTCCCACCCAATTGGATTTGCTTGCCTAACGTTTGACCGAGTTACCAACAATCACTGGTTTTAGCGTACCATATGGAGTGCTACTATCAAAGCTATGTATTGGTGGAAGAAAACTAAGGTAACTCTCCCTGTCGTAGTACAAGTGACTACAGTGCTAGGGATGGGAGAAGGGTTACCGCAAGGTTAGGTCGGGCTCAAGGATAAGTCTTGGCAACCTTTCGGTCAGGCTCAAGAATAAGCCTTGGCAACCTTTCTCGGTGATGGATCGACTAACCCGATTCCATCCCCTTCAGCCTGCAATACTCCAAAGCTATAGACATATGCGGTATTGACTTAAACCGTACCATAGTACATTGTATACCTGACAGTAACCCGAATTATTACCTCGAGGAATAAAGAATAGTAAACATACAGTTCTTAACCTGGAACTAGACCAACTTCAATCCTAAGAACTAGACCAACTTCAATTGATCTTTTAAACTTTTAATGATCTAACGGCTAAACTAAACCTATCTAAATCTTTTTGGGTTTATTTTTATAACTCGCTAGCTACTATATTATGCTCATATATTCACGATTAATTAGTATCTAATAAAATAAGAAGCTAATTATGACTGTTCTCAAATTCAAAGTCTACATAAAGTTGTTCTTAAATATATAAATTCGGTTCCTTCTTGACTTAAAACACGATGAAATCGGTTTTCTTTGTTCTTTTGAGGGTTCTATCTGACGAAGAAACCTGCCAACAACAGTCCCCGGGACTATATATACAATCCCTATGAATTATAATACCCAAATTCATAGGATCCCTGCCACAACTTTCCCGAGTTGAGTACGCTAGTAGCGATCCCAAACGAGAAGGAGAGCAAGGTTTCGCCTATCTCAGGTAGCGATGCTGATAATATACAAGACACAAGCGATTTCGTTTCTTGAAAAATTGTTGGTTTAGTCAGTACTTTATGACACCGACCGTTCAATATAAAATGTGGGAGTGATACTAAATCAATGCGTATGCGTAAGAATCTCGAACATTATTTATACACATTATTCGTGCTAATCATTCAAACAAACTTGTAGAAGTCCGTACTATATATTCACCTTACTTCTGAAGTTCTGTAATAAACTTTTATTCAAACGTTGCTTTGGAGTCTTTTTATTTCATAAAATCCCGTGCATTCGACCTATAAGAATATCCTCGTTCGCTTCACAACAGAACCACTGCACCTATTATGAATATATCGATAATGAATATATCCATACCTATTATGAATATATCGATAATCTTTTCCCTTGGGGCTTCAAAACCTCTTTCAATCGTGTTTTAAGTCGGATAAATACCTCGAACGTCGGCTTTACGCCAGATAAATCCCTCGGGGCCTGCGGCCCTCGGGATTTATCTGGCGTAAAGCCTCCGTTCTCGGTATTTATCCTATACATACAGTAGAACCTGAGGATTAACGGTAGGAAATAAACATGGGACATCGACTATACGGCTATGTCATTGGGACAGTTGGTGTCATCTTTGCTGGTGCGTCATTGTATTATACATATAGAGAGGGTAAAGTAATACATCGTCGAGTTGAACAAAAGGTGGACTACGCCGTCATACCAGAGAAAGCACCTGAGACACTGGCTAAGAAAAAACGTGATCGTTTCAGCCAACTAGACACCTTCGATGAATGAATAAAACATAGCATGATTCATACACGACCTCGATGAATGATTGAAAGGAACTAATGAATGAGCAATATAACTCGCTTCTCGTGACAACTGGTGCCATCGCTGTGTCCATGGCCTCTAGGAAGGTTTTGAAGGAGTCGTTGGGAACGCCAGAAACGATAAGAGATACACTTAAACTTGGTGCTGCAGTTGGAGCTGCAACGTTGCTAGTTAAGTGGGCCCCAGTATAAAAAGTGGATACCAACTGATCCATCCAAATCAACGTAAATGTATACAACATGGCTGGTGTTCACTGAGAAACCAAAGCTAGCTCGCGGATTACTACAAATAGTTTGCGGAAATGAAGGAATACCAGCTTCTGTTGTACATGTATAGTATAATCGATGGACCAAGCAGAAGTTTTATTCAAAGCGGTGAGATATAGTCACACAATTGGCGAGATAGCGATGGGGTACCACAACCACATGGGCTAGTTAAGGAAAGAAACATCAGCAGAAACGGGTACTATATCATTGTAGGATGTGCCATAGACAGGGAGTTAAGCTGCTCAATCCAGTCTCAGACCTAAAAGTAGGTTGGAGTGCTGTATCCAAAGCTGGGATAGTGCAATCCTGCTGACCGATATTACAGCGAGTGGTATATTATATAGGAGATGCCACTACTTGAGGAAACAACCATCGCTGTCGTCACAAACCCACTGACAAATACACAAATCAAGGTTTGTGGGCGGGTTTACTGTATGAGCCTATCAAGTGGGTAGCGCGGTTGAGAGTGGGTCTGAGAAGTTAACGAGTATAATAGATGAGTGGTTGTCTGAGGTTTCTGGATGGACTGTAGATGGCCACTACATTAGTGTTGTAAAGTACAAACCTTTGGTGGGGTCGTCTTATATGCCGCTGCCTAAAGAACACTACAATAGTCATGCGAAGCGTTTGATCAAATTAAGAATGCGGGAGACAATGAATGTTTTAGGTGGTGTGACATATCGCATAAGTTCCTCGTTAAGAGGAATCCACAGAGAGTGTTGAAGTACACCTCGCGCATAAACGAGTTGGATTATGATGAGGTGGACTTCCCAGTTACTCGTAAAAACTACAACAACATTGAGAAGGCGAATAGTGTCAGCATTAGTGTCTTTGGTTATGAAAACAAACAGCTATTCCCTGTCATCAGAGACTTCAATAAGTCATGTACAAGAACTGAACACAATGAGAGGAAGCACTTCTGTATAGGTAGTGTTTGCAATGCTTTAGCTCTGAAGTCATTCTCGACACCCACAGTTCATTGGCCCTGGAATAAGTGATCATGATATGGTGCTCTTCATGTGTACGCCTATATTGCCATAAGAAACGGAATGTAAAACGCGAGATTTATATTACAAAAAGCTGATTGTGCCCATATAAAGGATCTCGAACACCAAAGACGTTGATAAAACGGTTGACTCATGGAAGTGCAATGTATTCGAACAAAACGTACGTCGTATCATGGACACTCATTCCACAATCTACCATGGTTTAATCGTTCACTGAGACGCGAAGCAAGGACAAAACGACGACTGTATAACAAAGCCAAGAAGTCCGGAAACCAACTCACTGGCATCAGTTCCGTGTTGCCAGAAAACACCTACACCAGAGTTTAAAATCTGCTAGAGACACGTACAGGTATGTATCGGACTATCTTGGAGAAACGATCGAAGAAAATCCAAAATGTTTCTGGGCTTACATTAAACAACTAAAGAAAGAAGATCTAGGAGTAGCAGACCTAGAAATTGATGGGGAAGTAATTAGCGATGGAACAAGAAAATCTTAAATCTTAAACAAACCTTACAAACATTCCAAGTGTAGGTAACGACCCAAAGCCAGGTATAAGACCTCTTAATATGTCAGTCACTGGTGTTACTAAGCAGTTAACTTCACTGAAAACCAACAAAGCTTGTGGTCCTGATAATATCCCGGCTTGGTTTCTAAAAGAATATGCAATAATTTCATATACTTTAACAGATATCTACCATCACTCTATAGACACTGGAATCGTACCCTCTAAATGGAAAAGTGCAAACATAAGTGGAATCTTCAAAAAAGGGGGAAAATCAGACCCAACAAATTACAGACCAATATCTCTGACCTGTATCGCTTCGAGGATATTAGAATACATCATTCACAGTCATGTTATGAAACATTTGGAACATTACAATGTACTAAAGGATTGTCAACATGGATTCAGGGTAAAAAGGTCGACAGAAACCCAACTTATTTTAACTATACATGACTTGGCAAATGCAGTTCAAAATGGTGAATCTGCAACATGCTGCAGTGCTGGACTTTTCTAAAGCGTTTGATAAGGTCCCGCACCAACGCCTTCTAAAGAAACTGTGTTACCATGGTATCGACGGAAAATTACTTCTCTGGTTTGAATCTTTCCTTACCAAACGATATCAGTCTGTTGTCTGCGAAGGAAAGGTATCCAGATCCTCACCTGTGACATCTGGGGTCCCTCAATTAGGGACGGTGCTAGGACCCTTACTGTTTTTATTATACATCAATGACTTGCCTGATAATTTACAGTCTACTGTGAAACATTTCGCAGATGATACATTATTATGGCGTCATATGCAACCCAGGTGAAAAACTTGTCAAGATCTTGGAAGATCTTGGAAGATCTTGCAAGATCTTGCAAGATCTTGTAAGATCTTAAAATAAAATCTTACGTACGAAATTTTATAAGATCTTACAAGATTTTGTAAAATTATTGAAACAATTTTGGATCACATAAAACTTGCAAGATCTTATAAGATCTTACAAGATCGTACAAGATTTTACAAGATCTTGTGTATTATCTTGTAAGATCTTGTTATGATCTTGTAAGTTCTTATAATTTTTTGTTTATGATCTTACAAAATCTTACAAGATCATATAAGATCTTATAAGATCTTACAAGATCGTACAAGATTTTACAAGATCTTGTGTATTATCTTGTAAGATCTTGTTATGATCTTGTAAGTTCTTATAATTTTTTGTTTATGATCTTACAAAATCTTACAAGATCATATAAGATCTTATAAGATCTTACAAGATCGTACAAGATTTTACAAGATCGTACAAGATTTTACAAGATCTTGTGTATTATCTTGTAAGATCTTGTTATGATCTTGTAAGATCTTGTTATGATCTTGTAAGATCTTATAATATATTGTGTATGATCTTGTAAAATCTTACAAGATCTTATAAGATCTTACAAGATATTGTGTATTATCTTGTAAGATCTTGTTATGATCTTGTAAGTTCTTATAATATATTGTGTATGATCTTATATAATCTTACAAGATCTTATAAGATCTTATAAGATCTTACAAGATCGTACAAGATTTTACAAGGTCTTGTGTATTATCTTGTAAGATCTTGTTATGATCTTGCAAGATCTTTTGATGATCTTGTAAGATTTTATAATATATAGTGTATGATCATGTAAGATCTTACAAGATTTTGTGTAAGATCTTACAGTGTAAGATATTACAAGATTTTACAAGATCTTGTGTGTTATCTTGTAAGATCTTACTATGAACTTGTAAGATCTGACAAGATCTTGTGTATTATCTTGTAAGATCTTATTAATATATTGTGTATAAGATCTTATAAGATCTTGCTATGATCTTGGTCAATTGTTAACTTAATATACAATGAGTTTTAAATATTTGATAAGCTTGCAAAGATCATGTAAGATCTTGCAAAGCACTGCGGAATAGATCTTGCTAAGTCTTGACAAGATTTTGTAAGTTATTATGCAAGTTCTCACAAAATTGTATTGATGTCTTACAAGATCTTATCAGAGATCTTATAAAATCTTACCAAAGGATGGAATTTTTTAGATTGTTGATATTTTAGATGGTTAACTATGTACAGTAGTTTCACATTTTCTGCTTAGTTATCCATAAAGTTACGTGCAGATATGGTCCACTACGGGGGTGAGATATGCATAAATGCTTGACTCTGATTCAGCTTTCACAAGAATGCATTTTGCCTGGACCATGGACGTTGAAATTATCAAAAGTTCATTGTCATCTGGTATATCAACTGGAATATGATGGGCACCAAGCAATCCATTTTCCACTAGATGGCAAACAGTTTCATCCTCTGGTAAATCCATCTCAATTTGAGAAATTGTGGTTGCATATTGCTCAAATAGTTTTATAAGTGCTAGTGAATGTCCATCAACTATAAGAAAAATTTGAATGTCCCCATACACTAGAATGCCTTCTTGATTGCTCTCACACTGTACGATGCTACTGCATGATGTACCAGCTCTTCTATATGCTCTTGAATGATAAATTTCATTATTGGGCTACATCATTATCCTTTCGGTACATTGGCATTCATCCCCAGGGGCATAAGCAACATTGGCATTGTTAAAATAGCTATTGATTAAAATTGCCACTCTGGCATCAAGGGTAAACTTTGTTGTTGCAGAACAGTATATATACTCTGAAATTTTTATTCAGTTTGAACTATAAATTAAAAAATACAGAGATAAATAAAAATTTAGACTAATATAAACTTCCAATACATTACTGCACTATTTGCAATCAACCATTTTCTCTGTTGTCTCGTATTTAACTATTAAACACCACATACATTTTATCTTATTCCACCATAATTCCACATTTCACGAACATTCAAAATTAAATCCATCATATCCCTTACTATCCCACAGATACACTGACTAACCCCTCCCCCTTCAATCATCAACACGTACGTGAACACATTTAGACCTGGTAACTAATCACGCGCATATATATTTTATCACAAACAAACAAACGCCATCAGTTCGTATTTTACGAAGTCGCGAAAACACCTTTTTACTGACAAGACGAACTACAACTATACTATCCTCTCTGGTAATATGGCACGACGAGTTGGAATTCCACGATCCAACAACACATTTGGTAAGCAGTCACTTTACTTTCCTTACACATATATATTTTGTTATAACCGCGCATTATTATTTACCTTCCAACGCAAAAAACATCGACTGCCAACCCCAAATCCCTGCTGAAGAGACCAATGAAGAAGGTCGAAACATATGTACAGGGTTGTGTCCCATGTATTCGATGCACTATACAATTATACGCATCTTTACTCTTTCTCTATATTTTATTCGCATTTCTTATTCAATTTGCACTGCATATCCGGCCCGTCGTTGTCATATTATACGCATTATAGCCAACGGCTATCAATGCGCACATTATTCTAATCCCCGTGCCCATAGTCTGCCACGATTACAGATCTAGGACATCAGTGTGGTTCTCATTACCTATCCAAAACCAAAACCATCGCAAATCTATTCCGTTAAGTAGCTCGCGCAAGTTTACCGTTATGATTCGTTTGAATTTGAATTGATCGTTCCGATTCGTTCGCTCGCAGTCAACATTAATTAACATTCCAAAGGTCGGGACCCCGCAGAACGGAGTGTACCACACCTTTAAATATAAACACACAAAAATATGTACTTCATGAAAAATGTTTTTCTTTTATCCTCATATCTACTGATTTGGGATATGACCAGTTTGAAATTCATTTTCTTAACACATTACCCCCCTGCATGAAGATTGCAGTTGCAAACTTTATCAACCAGCTTACAAAATATGTCCTGTAGACTTGTGACTTTGTCAGAGCCTAACTGTTGATCATACAGTAAGTGGCTACAGTACGGGATGAAAGCTCAACAAGTTTTTAAACTTTCAATAGACATGCTGCATCATACCACCAACATTTTGTTTTAAAGTGCTAATAATTATAATTGTATTCTTTATTGCAGATGCACAATGGTATAAACCTACTCAATATTGCTACAACCCCCAAAGATCCTGTAAAATGTGCATTGAAGCCATTGCCACAATTATTTAGTCCTGAAGAACTAGCAGGAGGGACTTTGGAATTGTCCAAAAAGTCAACGAGGGTACTCTTGGATTTAGAAAAGACAAACAAGCTTTTTGGTACGTATACTGAAGGAAAATTTTAAGTGTTGTAATATATACATTTTAAGACCAAACCGGGACCAGTTTCAAAAAATGCTACTTCAAGGCCTTCTGGCTGATCACATTACGTGTAAAACTTACTACTACACTACTTCACACGTAATGCGATCTTCAGGCAACTTTGCCTGAAGATCGCATTACGCTTTAAACTCAGAGTAGTGATGAAAACATTCTAGCTAACTCTTTTATAAACGCTCTACCTTTAATGGTATCGAGTATATATATATATATATATATATATATATATATATATATATATATATATATATATATATATATATATATATATATATATATATATATTATATATATATATATATATATATATATATATATATATACATGTATATATATATATATATATATATATATATATATATATATATATATATATATATATATATATATATATATATATATATATATATATATATATATATATATATATATATATATATATATATATATATATATATATATATATATATATATATATATATATATATATATATATATATATATATATATATAGGTAATATTGGGCATTTCACTCGATTGAACAACAGGTACTAAGGATTTATGGTGAAGGAAAATTTCGAGTGTGGAAATATATACATTTTAAGACCTAACCGGGACCAGTTGCGAAAAATGCAACTTAGCGGCCTTCCGGTCAGGAATTGAACCCGCGACCCTGCGATGCTAGTGCAGTGCTCTGACCACTGAGCTACGGAAGCCGTTGCCGAGAGCCTAGTCACGAGTCCTGTATATAACGGTGGTAATGCCGGGATAAGATTCTGGTATATTATAGGTAATATTGGGCATTTCACTCGATTGAACAACAGGTACTAAGGATTTATGGTGAAGGAAAATTTCGAGTGTGGAAATATATACATTTTAAGACCTAACCGGGACCAGTTGCGAAAAATGCAACTTAGCGGCCTTCCGGTCAGGAATTGAACCCGCGACCCTGCGATGCTAGTGCAGTGCTCTGACCACTGAGCTACGGAAGCCGTTGCCGAGAGCCTAGTCACGAGTCCTGTATATAACGGTGGTAATGCCGGGATAAGATTCTGGTATATTATAGGTAATATTGGGCATTTCACTCGATTGAACAACAGGTACTAAGGATTTATGGTGAAGGAAAATTTCGAGTGTGGAAATATATACATTTTAAGACCTAACCGGGACCAGTTGCGAAAAATGCAACTTAGCGGCCTTCCGGTCAGGAATTGAACCCGCGACCCTGCGATGCTAGTGCAGTGCTCTGACCACTGAGCTACGGAAGCCGTTGCCGAGAGCCTAGTCACGAGTCCTGTATATAACGGTGGTAATGCCGGGATAAGATTCTGGTATATTATAGGTAATATTGGGCATTTCACTCGATTGAACAACAGGTACTAAGGATTTATGGTGAAGGAAAATTTCGAGTGTGGAAATATATACATTTTAAGACCTAACCGGGACCAGTTGCGAAAAATGCAACTTAGCGGCCTTCCGGTCAGGAATTGAACCCGCGACCCTGCGATGCTAGTGCAGTGCTCTGACCACTGAGCTACGGAAGCCGTTGCCGAGAGCCTAGTCACGAGTCCTGTATATAACGGTGGTAATGCCGGGATAAGATTCTGGTATATTATAGGTAATATTGGGCATTTCACTCGATTGAACAACAGGTACTAAGGATTTATGGTGAAGGAAAATTTCGAGTGTGGAAATATATACATTTTAAGACCTAACCGGGACCAGTTGCGAAAAATGCAACTTAGCGGCCTTCCGGTCAGGAATTGAACCCGCGACCCTGCGATGCTAGTGCAGTGCTCTGACCACTGAGCTACGGAAGCCGTTGCCGAGAGCCTAGTCACGAGTCCTGTATATAACGGTGGTAATGCCGGGATAAGATTCTGGTATATTATAGGTAATATTGGGCATTTCACTCGATTGAACAACAGGTACTAAGGATTTATGGTGAAGGAAAACTAGCATCGCAGGGTCGCGGGTTCAATTCCTGACCGGAAGGCCGCTAAGTTGCATTTTTCGCAACTGGTCCCGGTTAGGTCTTAAAATGTATATATTTCCACACTCGAAATTTTCCTTCACCATAAATCCTTAGTACCTGTTGTTCAATCGAGTGAAATGCCCAATATTACCTATAATATACCAGAATCTTATCCCGGCATTACCACCGTTATATACAGGACTCGTGACTAGGCTCTCGGCAACGGCTTCCGTAGCTCAGTGGTCAGAGCACTGCACTAGCATCGCAGGGTCGCGGGTTCAATTCCTGACCGGAAGGCCGCTAAGTTGCATTTTTCGCAACTGGTCCCGGTTAGGTCTTAAAATGTATATATTTCCACACTCGAAATTTTCCTTCACCATAAATCCTTAGTACCTGTTGTTCAATCGAGTGAAATGCCCAATATTACCTATAATATACCAGAATCTTATCCCGGCATTACCACCGTTATATACAGGACTCGTGACTAGGCTCTCGGCAACGGCTTCCGTAGCTCAGTGGTCAGAGCACTGCACTAGCATCGCAGGGTCGCGGGTTCAATTCCTGACCGGAAGGCCGCTAAGTTGCATTTTTCGCAACTGGTCCCGGTTAGGTCTTAAAATGTATATATTTCCACACTCGAAATTTTCCTTCACCATAAATCCTTAGTACCTGTTGTTCAATCGAGTGAAATGCCCAATATTACCTATAATATACCAGAATCTTATCCCGGCATTACCACCGTTATATACAGGACTCGTGACTAGGCTCTCGGCAACGGCTTCCGTAGCTCAGTGGTCAGAGCACTGCACTAGCATCGCAGGGTCGCGGGTTCAATTCCTGACCGGAAGGCCGCTAAGTTGCATTTTTCGCAACTGGTCCCGGTTAGGTCTTAAAATGTATATATTTCCACACTCGAAATTTTCCTTCACCATAAATCCTTAGTACCTATATATATATATATATATATATATATATAATAAATAGAGAACAAATAATTAATTAATCCAACAAATAGAGAAGCATTCTGGACTTACAAACTCAATAGTTTTATTCCCAAAGGACTTAATCTTCGTGATTTTTAATATAATTTATTTAAGTTATTAATATTAATTATTTAGATTTTGTATATAAGTGCTCTGGTTGGCACATCTTTTTATTATTCTGAGGAAGGGCTGTGCCCAAAACGTTAATAAAGTTTTTTAAAAGAAGTGTTCCTTGCTGATATTTTTTTAAATAGTAATAAATTACTGACTTGTCACGTATGGTGGTGGGGTGTGCGCGGTGTGCGCATGCGCATTCGTTCAGTATTAGTCCCACATTTTATACTCCATGCAAACTGTAATAAATTCCTGACTTGTCAAACAACAAATGGGGGTGCTACCGGCATACTCTAGTCGAGATTATTAAGGCAAGACCGCATGGATTGGGTAATTATCGATCCAAGGATTTCAAGGGCCAATATATTGGCCCTTGAATTTATAATTTCAATTGTTTTCTGGGGATATATCAGATTTATATCCCGCTGGAGAACAAAAGAAACCGAGCCAATCATGATATATAAATGTATATAATAATGATGTAAATGGGCTACTCCGAGTGACGAACCATACCGGACAAGTAGAGAAAACTCTACTTGACCAGGCTGTCCGACGCTCTACCGACTGAGCTACAGGTCAAGTTGGGAGCACTGGTCGAATGATGGTACTTGGGCCATTTGATATTTCGAAACAGATACTAGTTTCTTCAATATCTTGACAAATAATCCTTATACATATATTAAATCTATATAATGTTTCGAAATATCAAATGGCCCAAGTACCAACATTCGACCAGTGCTCCCAACTTGACCTGTAGCTCAGTCGGTAGAGCGTCGGACTAGCAAACAGAAGGTCGCAGGTTCGAATCCCAGCCGGGTCAAGTAGAGTTTTCTCTACTTGTCCGGTATGGTTCGTCACTCGGAGTAGCCATTTACATCATTATTATTATTCACCACCCGAGTTCATAATCCTCGTAATAAATATATATATATATATATATATAGTATATATATATATAGTATATATATTGAAAACAGTACATTTTTTAAAAAGTAATGCTTTTCAAATTATTATTGATTTTTAGATGTACTCCGCATAAAGTATGGTGAGCGGTTCAAAAAAAGCCACCAGCAAATAGTTCATGCTTGTAACCAAAAGTGTCGAGATGCAAAAAGGCGTTTGGACAAAGTGCAGCCTGCAGTCCAGAAATGACTTAACATTTATAAACCTGTATCACTCACTTGTACAGTGTAGTCAGTAGTTACAGTACTTTATTTGACTTTCACAATAGATTACAATAAAATAACTTTTTTTAAATGTTTACTTTTATATACCTGTATCACTCACTTATACAGTGTAGTTACAGTACCCAGTTTTCTGTTATTTGACTTTCACAATAGATTACAATAAAATAACTTTTTTTAAATGTTTTGGAATAGTTCCGGTATTTTTTCGTAAATTTAGATTATATTGTAAGACTGCAAGATCTAATGTTTCTTATAAAAATTATTAAAATCATCCTCAGATATTTCATGATTATATGAAAATGAAATGAATGCTAAAGTCAATCAAAAATGTGATTTTGCAAGATGTTATGTGAAGGCGGATTTCCATTCAGTGCTTTTTATCGCGCGATCGACTTTTTTCGATCGCTTTCTTTTGAATTGAGAGCTATCGACCGAATCCGTTACAGTCGAGGGCTCACAATTCAAAAGAAAGCGATCGAATAAAGTCGATCGCGCGATAAAAAGTACTGAATGGAAATCCGCCTTGACGATCGTGTAAGATCTTGCATGTAAGATCTTGTAAGATTGTGTAAATCGTGCAATATCTTACAAGATCATGCAAGATCATGCAAGATCTTGCAAGATCATACAAGATCCTACATAATCGTGCAAGATCTCGCAAGATCTTGTATGTTCTTGTAAGATATTGTATGATCTTGTAAGATTGTGTAAGATCTTGCGCGATCGTGTAGGATCTTGTATGATCTTGCAAGATCTTGTAGGATCTTGCATGATCTTGCATGATCTTGCAAGATCTTGTATGATCTTGCAAGATATTGTAAGATTGTGTAAGATCTTGCGAGATCTTGCGCGATCATGTATGATCTTGCAAGATCTTGTATGACCATGCAAGATCTTGTATGATCTTGCAAGATCTTGCATGATCTTGCAAGATCTTGCATGATCTTGTAAGATATTGTATGATCTTGTAAGATTGTGTAAGATCTTGCGAGATCTTGTATGATCATGCAAGATCTTGTATGATCTTGCAAGATCTTGTATGATCTTGCATGATCTTGCAAGATCTTGTATGATCTTTGCATGATCTTACAAGTTCTTGCAAGATCTTGTACGATCTCATGATCTTGTAAGATCAGTTGTAACATCTTATAAGATCTTGTAAGATCTTGTACAATCTTGTAGGATCTTATAAAATCTTACAAGATTGTACATAAGATCTTGCAAGATACATAGGAAATCTTGCAAGTACTTGCAAGATTCTTGTAAGATCTTATATAAGATCTTAACAAGATCTTACAAGATCTTATGTAAGATTTTCACATGGGAAGTGACTCACAATGTGACCACATTCAAGATAATCTAAACAAACTAGAATAGTGGCAAAACCAATGGCAGATGGAATTCAATCCCTCGAAATGCAAAATTATATGTATTTCAAATAAGAGGGCTCCACCCTTTCGAAGAAATATATGTTTTGTGGAATGGAACTAGAACAAGTTGAAGAGATTTCATACTTGCGCATTACTGTAAACAATAAACTGAAATGGAATCATCACATTTCATCAATTTCAGGCAAAGCATCAAAAGTGTTGGGTATGGTGAGACGAAATTTGTGGAATTGTCCTCAACAAGTGAAAGAGACAGCCTATACATCCCTGGTACGTCCAAAACTGGAATACGCAAGTACAACATGGGCCCCCTCACTATAAGAAGGATATAGCTACATTAGAAAGAGGGCAAAGAAAGACAGTGCGCTTTTGTTCCAAAAAATTACAGCCCAACAGCAAGTGTTACCGATATGATCAAAGATTTGGAATGGGAATCTCTAGAAATCAGGGCATGTTGTAAAACATGGACTGATAAAACATGGACTGGACTGGACTGATAAAACATGGACTGATAAAACATGGACTGATAAAACATGGACTGGCAAAACATGGACTGATAAAACATGGACTGATAAAACATGGACTCCATGTTTTATCAGTCCAGTCCAGTCCATGTTTTATCAGTCCATGTTTTACAACATGCCAGAAATCAGAAGAAAGAAATCCAGGTTGGCATTGCTATACAAGTTTCCCCATAATCTCTGCATAAACGTATCAACAGACGAGTTTTTGCAGTTAAACACTGAGACAAGAACACGGGGTCCATGAGAGAACTAAGCAAGACGTTTTTAAATTCTCTTTTTTCCCACGGACAATCAAAGAATGGAACTCACTCCCTTCGGAAGTTGTATGTTCAGATTCCCTTTTTAAATTTAAAACCAAATTAAACGAACTATTTTAACACATGTAAATATTTTTATATTTAGGTTTTTATTTATTTACATATTTATCCACTTAGTTTTATTTATCTTAATTATGGTATTTACGCTACTTATGTATTTTATATATTAGTTTATAGTTGGTGTGATGTCTAACGACTTTACCGACTTAATGAATGTAGATGTGTGGTAGTCAACGGAAAGCAGGCCATCAAAACGCTGTGAGGGTAGTACGTTGCAGAACACTAACTTTCATAGGCAACTCGATGTGCCCTTTGTGACATACGCAGACTTTGAGGCTATCATGCGAAAACTCTAGCACCCCTATATAACTAAAACTTCGCTCTAAAGCATTTGTATTGGGTTTTTCAAGTGAAAGAACACGTCGATTATTACTTCTCAAGTTATAACAAATTCTATGAACCATCTCCTGTATGGGCAGTATTCCTATAATACCGTATAACTCTAACTTCTTGATAAATATTTCGTGATATACGGTATCAAACGGCTTTTTAGATCAAGAAAAATAACACCGTTTATAAAACTATTATCCATATTTACCAACCAGTTATTTGTGGTTTTTAGTAAGGACGAACTGATAGAAAGGCCTTTTCTAAATCCTGACTGGTATGGGGAAAGAACCTCATTTTTTTGCGAGATAGTTATATTTAAGTCAGTCTGCTTGAAATGTAATTGTGTGCGACCGCTTACTCGCCCGATTACTTGCTGTATGTAGTTGTTTTTGCTGTAATTAATTTTGCAATTCCTTGGCGCGGTAATTGGCTCTAGCTGTTGCGGTATCCCTGCCATGTATGTATAAGTCTAAGTAGTTAGTTATATGTCTGATTTATGTCTTGTATTAATGGCGAAGCTAATAAAAAAAAAATCAACTTGATAGGTCTGTAATTGGCAGTATCTTTCCGGATTTATTACATGGGCGAGATCGTAGTATTTTCCAATCTTCAGGAAAAATACCCTCCGATAAAGACAAATTGAAAATAACATTTAAAACAATAGCCACCAGTAGGGCCGAATCGTTGATCAATCTGGCCAGGATTTTATGGAGTCCTAAAGCTTTACTTGATTGTATTTTGATAAGTGTTTTAAGCATAATTTTTTTCCATCATTTGTTGCTATTTATATAAGAGAAACACTGCCGTTTAAGATTCGCTGTGACTTCAGTAGATTGCAGAATATGAATGTTTATGGATTATTTTACGCCCAAAATGGCTTCCAAGATTAATCTTGAAATTTTCACTTGTATGTGTTCACCTGCCACCATCATTAAATAGCGAAGTAATCGAAGGTTTTTATGAATATTTCTGTTACTGCTATGACACATTCGTAAGCAAACGTCCAAACACATCGATCATTGCTGCTGGAGATTTTAATCTCATAATGGGTTTAAGGAAAGGCTTATCACTAAGCACTACCAGTTAAAGCAAGTGGTCAAGAAGCCCACCAGAGGAACGGCAATTCTTGACCTAATCTTGACCAACGCCCACTCGTTATACGTGAAGCCAAAGGTGATGCACCTGATGTCAAACAAGTTTGGTTGGCTGATGATTCAGCGCGAGGTGGAAGAATCAAATCACTGTATAAATATCTAAGCTCGGAAGGACAGAAATTTGGATAATTAACTGAAGAACAGAGGAGGAATATTGAAATAATTCAAAAAGAGCACTTAGAATAATTTACCCACAGTACGACTATAACCGCGCATTGATTGTGACCAAGTTACTAAACTTAGAACGTAGGGATGATTTATGCGCCGCGCTAATTAAGATGGATCCGACATGGAATGGAATCCGTGCAATGACTGTGATCAGGAGTACATCGGTCAGACTAAACGTCAGTTTCGTACGCGTTTAAAAGAACACCAAAAAGCTGTTTTCTTTTCAAAA
Organism: Chrysogorgia sp. JL179-B06; assembly: GCA_035772405.1. Lineage (NCBI taxonomy): Eukaryota > Metazoa > Cnidaria > Anthozoa > Scleralcyonacea > Chrysogorgiidae > Chrysogorgia > Chrysogorgia sp. JL179-B06. The sequence continues at coordinate 3,267,726 of JAYKKM010000143.1, forward strand.
AAGGAAAATTCTACTTTGTCGGAGCACGCCTGTGTAACCAACCATGAGATTACGTGGGAAAATTCCAAAATTATTACTAGCTACTATTAACCCGCGGTAGCATCAGAGACTTGACATATCTGGAGACTTGACATATCAATAGCGCCCATGCCCCATTGAATCGCGATGACGGTGGTTTATTACCAGAAGCTTATTCGCATCTTGTTAATAGATAACGTCATCATTGGTTCTATGAGGGTATAAATAGGGGTCCTAACTTTACAACGATCACCCCTGATGAAGACACTACTGTAGATTGGAGTGTCGAAACGTTGTGTCATGGACATTAGACAGTAACTTTTAAAGTTACATTTAAAAAGTTTTTTAAACCAGAAACCATCAACTACTAATCAGGGGAGGTCTTTCATGTTCTTCTAAGCTAATCAGCCAATCATTATATGACGCTGACAACAGCAAACAGCCGAAAATAAGCTTGAGGTATTAAAACATCAGGAAAACATGCTTAGGAAGATGAAAAAGACATTTCCAGATGGATTTAATCTCGAAAATATGCTGTTTAACTTTATGTTGGATTGCTGCAGATGTAAAGTGATGTTGTGAGTTTGCCTAGCCTTCATATTCTACAACACAGAATCTTTTTTGTGGTTTTCTCTCGAAGTGTTGTTCGGTGGTTTTTGTTGGCTACAAGAACAAAATGAATGGTTTCTTCGTGAATATCCTGCCGACAAGAGGTAAAATAAACATTTTACACCTTTTCCATGTTCTCTTGGTGGACTATATCTATAAAAGTGTTGTCTTTTTGGGTTTCATTGAAACTTTCAATAAGGTAAACGTCGTCCTCACAAATTATACGGGAATTATCGTTCGCTTTAGCGTTGCTTTATCCACTTTAAATACTTATAATTTCGGCCTATTTTTGTACAATCTTGCGAAAATTAACAGGGAAGATTGCTATATTGCTATTTTATTTAGTTATTGTGCATATGTATAGAATGTTTAATAAATGTTTAAAAACGATGATGGGTCGGCATGATTTGCTTTTTGTGTGTACAAGATCGACCTGAAAATTCCAAAATTATAAATGTATTTATAAATACATGTATACATGTACACTGACGTAGTGTCGTAGTGAATGTGGGAGATTGTAGCAGACAAACGACACACATGGACTATCGTAACCCAGAAATCCTAAACAGGATCCTGTAGGATCCTACTAGGATCCTAAAGTCATCAGGATCCTGACAAGGATCCTGATAGGATCCTGATGGGATCAGGATCCTAGTCAGGATCCTATCAGGAAAATGTAAGATCCTGTCATTAATATTCAAGATCCTGAACAGGATCCTATCAAGGATAATCTAAGATCCTGTCATTAATATTCAAGATCCTGAACAGGATCATATCAGGAAAATCTAAGATCCTGTCATTAATATTCAAGATCCTGAACAGGATCTTATCAGGAAAATCTAAGATCCTGTCATTAATATTCAAGATCCTGAACAAGATCATATCAAGGATAATCTAAGATCCTGTCATTAATATTCAAGATCCTGAACAGGATCCTATCAAGGATAATCTAAGATCCTGTCATTAATATTCAAGATCCTGAACAGGATCTTATCAAGGATAATCTAAGATCCTGTCATTAATATTCAAGATCCTGAACAGGATCCTACCAAGGATAATCTAAGATCCTGTCATTAATATTCAAGATCCTGAACAGGATCCTACCAAGGATAATCTAAGATCCTGTCATTAATATTCAAGATCCTGAACAGGATCCTACCAAGGATAATCTAAGATCCTGTCATTAATATTCAAGATCCTGAACAGGATCCTATCAAGGATAATCTAAGATCCTGTCATTAATATTCAAGATCCTGAACAGGATCCTATCAAGGATAATCTAAGATCCTGTCATTAATATTCAAGATCCTGAACAGGATCTTATCAAGGATAATCTAAGATCCTGTCATTAATATTCAAGATCCTGAACAGGATCTTATCAAGGATAATCTAAGATCATGTCTTAATATTCAAGATTCTGAACAGGATCTTATCAGGAAAATCTAAGATCCTGTCATTAATATTCAAGATCCTGAACAGGATCCTATCAAGGATAATCTAAGATCCTGTCATTAATATTCAAGATCCTGAACAGGATCTTATCAGGAAAATCTAAGATCCTGTCATTAATATTCAAGATCCTGAACAGGATCCTACCAAGGATAATCTAAGATCCTGTCATTAATATTCAAGATCCTGAACAGGATCCTATCAAGGATAATCTAAGATCCTGTCATTAATATTCAAGATCCTGAACAAGATCATATCAAGGATAATCTAAGATCCTGTCATTAATATTCAAGATCCTGAACAGGATCCTATCAAGGATAATCTAAGATCCTGTCATTAATATTCAAGATCCTGAACAGGATCTTATCAAGGATAATCTAAGATCCTGTCATTAATATTCAAGATCCTGAACAGGATCCTACCAAGGATAATCTAAGATCCTGTCATTAATATTCAAGATCCTGAACAGGATCCTACCAAGGATAATCTAAGATCCTGTCATTAATATTCAAGATCCTGAACAGGATCCTACCAAGGATAATCTAAGATCCTGTCATTAATATTCAAGATCCTGAACAGGATCCTATCAAGGATAATCTAAGATCCTGTCATTAATATTCAAGATCCTGAACAGGATCCTATCAAGGATAATCTAAGATCCTGTCATTAATATTCAAGATCCTGAACAGGATCTTATCAAGGATAATCTAAGATCCTGTCATTAATATTCAAGATCCTGAACAGGATCTTATCAAGGATAATCTAAGATCATGTCTTAATATTCAAGATTCTGAACAGGATCTTATCAGGAAAATCTAAGATCCTGTCATTAATATTCAAGATCCTGAACAGGATCCTATCAAGGATAATCTAAGATCCTGTCATTAATATTCAAGATCCTGAACAGGATCTTATCAGGAAAATCTAAGATCCTGTCATTAATATTCAAGATCTTGAACAGGATCCTACCAAGGATAATCTAAGATCCTGTCATTAATATTCAAGATCCTGAACAGGATCCTATCAAGGATAATCTAAGATCCTGTCATTAATATTCAAGATCCTGAACAGGATCTTATCAAGGATAATCTAAGATCCTGTCATTAATATTCAAGATCCTGAACAGGATACTATCAAGGATAATCTAAGATCCTGTCATTAATATTCAAGATCCTGAACAGGATCTTATCAAGGATAATCTAAGATCCTGTCATTAATATTCAAGATCCTGAACAGGATCCTATCAAGGATAATCTAAGATCCTGTCATTAATATTCAAGATCCTGAACAGGATCTTATCAAGGATAATCTAAGATCCTGTCATTAATATTCAAGATCCTGAACAGGATCTTATCAGGAAAATCTAAGATCCTGTCATTAATATTCAAGATCCTGAACAGGATCCTACCAAGGATAATCTAAGATCCTGTCATTAATATTCAAGATCCTGAACAGGATCTTATCAGGAAAATCTAAGATCCTGTCATTAATATTCAAGATCCTGAACAGGATCCTATCAAGGAAAATCTAAGATCCTGTCATTAATATTCAAGATCCTGAACAGGATTAGTATTTGTCATTATCCCTTCTCAAGAGGAATAATGATAGACTAACTTCATCTGGTTGTCTTGCCATTTGTCCGCTTGGGAGACTAGACAGTCGACAGTCAATAGTCCCTTGAAGCAGCGTCACTTATAGGTCCTTCGCGATCAAGATCTCACAATTTTTATCTCACAGTTATGTTATTACTTATCGTGCAACAAAAGACCTCTCAATGTTTATTTTTTTACTGAAGCTTAATTAGTGCATACTGTATCTTTTCACTTGTTGTTTTGCGAACTGCTAAGTAAACAATGTCAATCATGCTAACGAGGTTTGTACGCTTTTTCCTTTCGCCAAACTCCCGCCTAGAAACTAGGCTAAGTGATAATATAGGCTAGTGATAATATAGTTCGAGTCGTTGGTGAAAAGTTCGAGTTGGAGAAACTAATTCAAAATTACTCAGGCCACGACAATTTAAGAGAGTGGAAAAAACGGACGTTTGGGAACTGCTCTCTAGCTGCCATACAATATTGTCGGCAACCGAGAGAGAAACCCAGCACGCATTTCTCATCCCAACAAGGTTAGATAAATATGCTTGTTATGTTAATTTTAATTTGTATGAGCAATTACTAGTTTAAAAAGCGGAGCGGATGTAGCCTGCGTGTAGATAATGAGAATGATTGCTGAGAACACAGAAAATATGCAATTAAGGAGGTAAAACTTGCATGAGAAAGCTATAATTTCACGTTCTGTCTTCTGAAAAAAACAGTGGATTTCATGTCACATGCTTCAAACCATAAGATGTTTACATGAACTATTTTGTGTGTCATATCATCCCACCAAGCAGGATAGCTAGGTATACAAACACCCCCCTTACAAAAAAAGTCTATAGGCTTGCCCATAGGCAACCTATAGGATCGGCCTATGGCCCTATAGGAAACCTATAGGCTTCTATAGGCAATTCGAACATTTTCTATAGGCGACCTATGATGAAACCTATTAGCGTATAGATGCCTATAGGTGCCTATAGGCTTCTATAGGCAATTCGAACATTGCCTATAGGCGCCTATAGACTTTTTCTGTAAGGGCCCCATGGTCACACCAGTTATTGACGTCATGAAAACCGATTCCACTTCAGTTATAAAGTTATAAGAGTTATAAGAGCATGCCCCCAGACCCCCTAGAGGAATTACCACAACCTGTTAGCCCCCCTGTCGAGGACCTTAGCCCCTGTATCGGGGAATTCCTGGTGCTACCCCTGAATGGTGGAAAGAATATTTCTCACTTCATGGCTTTGTAACTTTCATAACAAACTTTTATCATTAATTTAAGTCTTAAAAACTTGGTGGGGGGGGGGATTAAAATATATCTTAGGATGATTGGATGCTGATGCGGTATTGAAAAAAAATACCGATACCGATAAAAAAAATACTGGTAATATCGAATATACCAGTATTTTTACACATCAAAATTTCGCGAAACTCAAACGTTTTTTCGTATGTGACGTAACATTGTCAAACAGCACAAAATGTTATAAATAGCAGTCGCGCGCGTTCACACAATGCTGGCCATTTACTGAAAAAGTCTAAGCGCATGATAAATTTAAGATGCCTGAGAGGCACGATGCCTCCTTGTTCTTAACAGCCTTCTTGCATAGTTGACATATGGAATCGGGATCATCGCTTTCAGTGTTGCCTTTCACAGATCTCACTTCTTTTGAATAGAGCTAGCGATTGTTTACATTAAATCTGTCTCGTGTCTTGTTTTACATCGGCATGTGAGAAAAAATTGAAAGTTGATACATTTAATAGGTTTAGCTTCTAAGGTTTGTTCTACGAATATGCGAAAATGGTGTAACACACAATCGATAATATTGAAAGTTTCGATATTTCCGGTATCTGAGAATTAGAATATGGAATATTCAATATACCGTATCAGCCTAAGGCCAAAATAAAAAATACCTTGGTTCCTACCTAGTTTTTGGCCAGTAAAATACCGACCCTAATCTTTTTATTGAAATTTTGAAAAGCCTTGGTACAAGTTGCAGCTTAATTTGCATCCTGGGATAGTAAACATGGCTGCCGATCCAGGCAGCATACTCAAGATCAGCGTGGTTTGGTAAAACCTATTGTTCGTCCATGCAATGTTTGGAAAAAAAAAGTAAAAAAAAAAAAGAAAAACCGACCTACCCTACCTAATTTATTTCAGGATGAAATAGGAAACCCAGGTATTTTTTTTCTTGGCCTAATGATTGGAGGGCCTAATGATTGGAGTTACAATTTAATGGGGTGGGGCAAGAAATATTTTCTAAGTTTTGTTTAGTTTTACTCCAGCCCACCCCTATGTGTAATTAATGAACGGTCACTTATAAAATATTAAATATCTTGTGCACACAAATTTTCTCTACATTTTTGTGCACCAATGACAACCTTTGTGCCACATGTGCATGGTCTATCTACTCCATTCTCCCTCATTCAACACATATTTATACAACACAAAGATACGTATTTATACAACACAAAGATAGGTAATGTAAAACTAAAAACTAGTAAAATTATATCCGAGAGTAGTAAAAAAGTAGAGTGCTGCGTAGACAATGTTTTGGATATATAGCAAAGTGATAAGGTGGTGAACTGCCAAGATGTTTAGTAATCAAATACTGACGTTTCGAGCAGAGCCCTTCGTCAGAGACGACTAAAAATATACCCAGATACGTTATTTTTAAAAAACATGGGTTGAGCTATCACTTACCTAAACTGTTGAATGGAATAGTTTGTTCCCCACAAACCAACAGCCGCAAAGAAAATGCATTTTTTCTTGTGTTTTCGAAGAGTGAATAAGAAAGGTTTCCTTTGAGACATGTTGCAAAAGAGTCTGCGATATCAAAGCGGCGTAACATATATTCAATCATTACTTAATGTAACCACATTATAATGTTAGGAAAAAACTTATTACTTGGGCTATACGTCGAGAGAATGTAATTATTGCGTGGGCGATTTCCGGCAGTTTTATAGTCAGTTTTATAGTCAATGAATCACAGTCGGAAAAGCATTTACGAGACATGTAAACCAGCAAACTAATGCAAAGATTCTCTCCAGGATAACTGGATGAGAGTAACACAGATGAGAGATTAAAGAAACAACTCGCAGAACCGTGGACGAAACGTCAACATGACAACATAATCGTTGCAAGGCAATGCAAGCGAATTGAAGCGAGTTCGGACTTTCGTTTTATTGACAATGAATCGCAGTTGGAAAAGTTTACCGAGACCTGTAAACCCGCAAACCATTGCAAAGATTCTCTCCAAGATGAGAGAAACACAGATGAGAGATCAATCATGAAGACGGAAAGGACAGCCGAAGCACAGGGAAATATTATATTATGTTGTGTTGACCTCGGTGTTGACATTTATCCCGTGAAACTCCGTAATATTAATCATTATGAAACGTGTTTTTGTCCGATTTAAATCAATTCTACATCGAAATGATCACTTGAATCTGGCAAATCGAACGCTGTAGGTTTCGTCTACTTAAAATATGAAGATCAGATGTTTATATATGAGAAAATGCGGTAAGCGATTAAAGCGAGCTCGTGCCATAGCTTCAAGATCTATTCGTTGTTTACCCGATGATTTAATGCTTTTATGTCCATTAAACCGATGTAATTTCGTAACAGATATGTTTCGTATACCTTGCCGTTGATTTTTATATAAATTTTGACACACGAAGACCTTCAATCGAACAGATATTAGAAAAAATAGCATTGCCGTGGCGGTGTTGTTTACATTATTTGCGTAGCCTGCGTATAGACGCCTGATTTTTCTTCAGTGCCTGATTACAGAAATCAATGCATTAAAAATTATCCTTTGTTCTATAAGACCTGCCTCGTAAGCGGCTAGGCGGAAGAGCGGCTAGGCGGAAGAGCGGGGATTGAAAGGATTGAGACGCCTGGGTACGAGGCAGCTATAAGACAGTGAGCGGGTTTTCTAATTCCAACTGTCTAACATGCGTATGCCACCAATGCATACCCATCTCCGCAGGCAATATGCGCGCCATGTCCCTAAAAGTAGCCCAAGTTAACGCCTGGGGCGGTACGGGTTTTTTTACAGTTTTCTCACTAGTGATCTATTAATTACTCGGGATACTGTGGTAGCCATGTTTCGGCTTTATGTTGTGACCAGTGCAGTAGTGCATGTGGCTTCTTTCTTTTCGTGGTTCGAATCGAAGAGTTGTATTTTTGCCAGCGATTGCTTGGAAGTGTTCGAATCAGTTATGTGGCTGGAAATTATCTTGTTACCTCCGCCAGGAGGTTATGTTTTTACATCTGTCTGTCTGTCTGTCTGTCTGTCTGTCTGTCTGTCTGTCTGTCTGTCTGTCTGTCTGTCTGTCTGTCTGTCTGTCTGTCTGTCATATTTGGCAAATTAAGAAAATCAAAATTATAAATACTTCTAGTGCATCGTCAACTGCTTAGTAGATTTCGATAATTGGAAAAAAACAAGTAATCAAATGTCCACATGAAAAAGTGGGAGATTCTAAGTTCATTAAGCGCATACTATACAATTTGAACTAATCCACCTGAGGTAAGTAAAATTAATGTGAACATGAAAAAGGTGGAGGATGCGGGCATCGATCTCGCTACCTCGCGCATGCGAAGCGCGCGCTCTACCATCTGCGCTAACCCCCCTTGGGCACAATCGAATAATAATAGAAATATTTTAACAAAAATATTTGGAGAATTTGAGCTAATCTCGCTTAGTCTGTAATAGATATGTTTTAACTAAAATATTTGGCAAATAAGTTACAATTAACTACAATAAGAAAATGAAAATATTAATATTAATATTAATATTAATATCATCTGAGCTAATCCCCCTTGTTTCTAGTTAGAGATAATAGAAATGTTTTAACAAAAATATTTGGCAAATTAGTAATACATACTACATTAAGAAAATCAAAATTATTAATACTTCTAGTGCATCGTCAACTGCTCATAAATTTCGGAAATAAGAAAAAAACAAGTAATCAAATGGCCACATGAAAAAGTGGGAGATTCTAAGTTATTAAATAAATAAATTTTAAATTTTATTAATTTCTATAGTGCACGCTACATAACGCAATGATCGGGTGCGCTTTACAACATTTAGTAACAAACATAATTAAGTTAAAACTACTAACAACAATATAAATGAAATAACAGCTAAAAGTATGCTAATTTAAAAAAGAAAGTTTTTAACTGTTTCTTAAAAGAGTTAATTGATTCAGCGTTCCTGATATGTCCTGGAAGAGCGTTCCATAAATACGGAGCAGCAATGCTAAAAGAACGGTCACCTAGTGATTTATTAAGCGCGTATTGTACAAATTGAACTATTTTTATTATATATAAATGTTTGCCAGAATGCTTAAATAAAACTAAACCCCGATTATTTGCTGATGACACAAACTTAACAGCCTCCGGTGAGACGATAAATGATGTCGAAATTGCAATGAATTCAGATTTAGAAAACCTCAGGAAATGGTTAATGGCAAACAAACTTAGTTTAAATGTAGCAAAAACTGAATTTATGTTGATCGGATCAAAACCACTGATAAATAATATCTCAGAAACGCAGCTAAACGTCATTATAGAAAATAAATCAAAAATAAATAAAGTGTTTGAATGCAAGACTCTAGGAGTAACTATTGACCAACATCTATCCTGGAAAAGCAATGCTGAAAGTATCTGAAAGAAAATTACTTCAGGATTAGGTGCTCTCCGACGTTTAAGGGAATTTGTTGACAGAGACTCTCTTCTTTCCGTCTACAATGCCATTGTTCAACCATACTTTAACTATTGTTGTGAAGTATGGAATGTGTTTGGTAAAACGCAGTCAACACGATTACAAAAACTTCATAACAGAGCTGCTAGAATTATCACAAATATGAACAATGACATTGATCACAAAATTGCGTTAAGTGCATTAGGATGGCAATCACTTCAAGCTCAAAGAAGAAAAGCCAAAGCTAAGATCATGTTTAAAATTTTAAATAATATGGGACCAAAGAGTCTCACAAATCTTTTTACTTATAAGAAAGAGATGACAAATTATAATCTTCGGGACATCTCATCTGCCGTTTGTTTGCCACAACCACGTACAAATAGCATGAAAAAGAGTTTCATGTTTGATGGGGCATTTATATGGAACTCTTTGCCTAAAGAAATTAGGGAGAGCAAATCTCTGCTATACTTTGAACGCAAAATCGCTGCTCATGTCATTAAATAACGTTTATATAATTTAAAATACATAAATATAACGATATATAATCTTTATTATTATTATTATTACCTTATATTGACATTGTTAGCTAGTCGAACCATTCTTTACTGTTGTTACTTTATACTGTTTTATTTGTCTTTATTGTTGTACACGCCCTTCGTGGAAACCAGCTTTTGTTGACGTTGTAAGCGTGTTTAAATAAAGTTATCTTATTCAAACCTGAGGCAAGTAAAATTAATTTTAATATGAAAAACGTGGAGGATGCGGGCATCGATCCCGCTACCTCGAGCATGCAAAGCGCGCGCTCTACCATCTGAGCTAATCCCCCTTGTTTCTAGTTAGAGATAATAGAAATGTTTTAACAAATATATCTGGCAAATTGGTAATACATACTACATTAAGAAAATCAAAATTATTAATACTTCTAATGCATCGTCAACTGCTAATAAATTTCGATAATAAGAAAAGACAAGTAAAAGAGATATCTACACCAAAAAAGAGGAGGATGCTAAGTCCATTAATAATTTGAACTATTCCACCTCAGGTAAGTAAAATTAATGATAACATAGAAAACGTGGAGGATGCATCGGGCATCGATCCCGCTACCTCGCGCATGCAAAGCGCGCGCTCTACCATCTGAGCTAATCCCCTTTGTTTCTAGTTAGAGATAATAGAAATGTTTTAACAAATATATCTGGCAAATTGGTAATACATACTACATTAAGAAAATCAAAATTATTAATACTTCTAATGCATCGTCAACTGCTCATAAATATCGATAAGAAAAGACAAGTAAAAATAGATATCTACACCAAAAAAGCGGAGGATGCTAAGTCCATTAATAATTTGAACTATTCCACCTGAGGTAAGTAACATTAATGATAACATAGAAAACGTGGAGGATGCGGGCATCGATCCCGCTACCTCGCGCATGCGAAGCGCGCGCTCTACCATCTGAGCTAATCCCCCTTGTTTCTAGTTAGAGATAATAGAAATTTTTTAACAAATATATCTGGCAAATTAGTAATACATAATACATTAAGAAAATCAAAATTATTAATACTTCTAATGCATCGTCAACTGCTAATAAATTTCGATAATAAGAAAAAAACAAGTAAAAGAGATATCTACATCAAAAAAGAGGAGCATTTACCCACCTGAGGTAAGTAAAATTAATGATAACATAAAAACGTGGAGGATGCGGGCATCGATCCCGCTACCTCGCGCATGCTAAGCGCGCGCTCTACCATCTGAGCTAACCCCCCTTGTTTTCTAGTTGGAGATAATAGAAATGTTTTAACAAATATATCTGGCAAATTGGTAATACATACTACATTAAGAAAATCAAAATTATTAATACTTTTAGTGCATCGTCAACTGCTCATAAAATTGGGAAATAAGAAAAAACAAGTAATCAAATGTCCACATAAAAATTGGGAGATTCTAAGTCTTATTAAGCGCACTTGTACAAATTGAACTATTTCACCTGAGGCAAGTAAAATTAATTTTAATATGAAAAATGTGGAGGATGCGGGCATCGATCCCGCCACCTCGCGCATGCTAAGCGCGCGCTCTACTATCTGAGCTAATCCCCCTTGTTTTCTAGTTAGAGATAATAGCAATGTTTTAACAAAAATATTTGGAAAATTAAGAAAATCAAAATTATTAATACATCTAGTGCATAGTCAACTGCTAATTAATTTCGATAATTGCAAAAAACAAGTAATCAAATGTCCACATGAAAAAGTGGGAGATTCTAAGTACATTAAGCGCATATTATACAATATGAACTAATCCACCCGAGGTAAGTAAAACTAATGTGAACATGAAAAAGGTGGAGGATGCGGGCATCGATCTCGCGACCTCGCGCATGCGAAGCGCGCGCTCTAGGGCACAATCGAATAATAATAGAAATATTTTAACAAAAAGATTTGGAGAATTTGAGCTAATCTCGCCTAGTCTGTAATAGATATGTTTTAACTAAAATATTTGGCAAATAAGTTACAACTAACTACAATAAGAAAATAAAAATATTAATTATTAATATTAAAATTAATATTAATATTAATATTAATATTAATATCATCTGAGATAATACCCCTTGTTTTCTTATTAGAGATAATATAAATGTTTGAAGAAAAATATTTGGCAAATTAGTAATACATACTACATTAAGAAAATCAAAATTATTAATACTTCTAATGCATCGTCAACTGCTCATAAATTTCCGAAATAAGAACAAAAAGTAATGATCACATGTCCACATGAAAAAGTGCGAGATTTTTAGTCATTAAGCGCGTATTGTACAAATTGAACTATTCAAACCTGAGGTAAGTAAAATTAATTTTAATATGAAAAACGTGGAGGATGCGGGCATCGATCCCGCTACCTCGCGCATGCAAAGCGCGCGCTCTACCATCTGAGCTAATCCCCCTTGTTTCTAGATGGAGATAATAGAAATGTTTTAACAAATATATCTGGCAAATTGGTAATACATACTACATTAAGAAAATCAAAATTATTAATACTTTTAGTGCATCGTCAACTGCTCATAAAATTGGGAAATAAGAAAAAACAAGTAATCAAATGTCCACATAAAAAAGTGGGAGATTCTAAGTCTTATTAAGCGCACTTGTACAAATTGAACTATTCCACCTGAGGCAAGTAAAATTAATTTTAATATGAAAAATGTGGAGGATGCGGGCATCGATCCCGCTACCTCGCGCATGCAAAGCCCGCGCTCTACCATCTGAGCTAATCCCCTTGTTTCTAGTTAGAGATAATAGAAACGTTTTTAACAAATATATCTGTCAAATTGGTAATACAAAAGAGGAGCATGATAAGTCCATTAAGAATTTGAACAATTTGAACTATTCCACCTGAGGTAAGTAAAATTAATGATAACATTAAAAACGTGGAGGATGCGGGCATCGATCCCGCTACCTCGCGCATGCTAAGCGCGCGCTCTACCATCTGAGCTAATCCCCCTTGTTTTCTAGTTAGAGATAATAGCAATGTTTTTTACAAAAATATTTGGAAAATTAAGAAAATCAAAATTATTAATACATCTAGTGCATAGTCAACTGCTCATAAATTTCGATAATTGCAAAAAACAAGTAATCAAATGTCCACATGAAAAAGTGGGAGATTCTAAGTACATTAAGCGCATATTATACAATATGAACTAATCCACCCGAGGTAAGTAAAACTAATGTGAATATGAAAAAGGTGGAGGATGCGCGCATCGATCTCGCGACCTCGCGCATGCGAAGCGCGCGCTCTACCATCTGAGCTAATCCCCCATGGGCACAATCGAATAATAATAGAAATATTTTAACAAAAAGATTTGGAGAATTTGAGCTAATCTCGCCTAGTATGTAATAGATATGTTTTAACTAAAATATTTGGCAAATCAGTTACAACTAACTACAATAAGAAAATAAAAATATTAATATTAATATTAATATTAATATTAATATTAATATTAATATCATCTGAGATAATACCCCTTGTTTTCTTATTAGAGATAATATAAATGTTTGAAGAAAAATATTTGGCAAATTAGTAATACATACTACATTAAGAAAATCAAAATTATTAATACTTCTAATGCATCGTCAACTGCTCATAAATTTCCGAAATAAGAACAAAAAGTAATGATCACATGTCCACATGAAAAAGTGCGAGATTCTTAGTCATTAAGCGCGTACTGTTCAAATTGAACTATTCCACCTGAGGCAAGTAAAATTAATTTTAATATGAAAAACGTGGAGGATGCGGGCATCGATCCCGCTACCTCGCGCATGCAAAGTGCGCGCTCTACCATCTGAGCTAATCCCCCTTGTTTCTAGTTAGAGATAATAGAAATGTTTTAACAAATATATCTGGCAAATTAGTAATACATACTACATTAAGAAAATCAAAATTATTAATACTTCTAATGCATCGTCAACTGCTAATAAATTTCGTTAATAAGAAAACACAAGTAAAAGAGATATCTACATCAAAAAAGAGGAGGATGCTGAGGTAAGTAAAATTAATGATAATATAAAAAACGTAGAGGATGCGGGCATTGATCCCGCTACCTCGCGCATGCAAAGCGCGCGCTCTACCATCTGAGCTAGTCCCCATTGTTTCTAGTTAGAGATAATAGAAATATTTTAACAAAAATATTTGGCAAATTAGTAATACATACTACATTAAGAAAATCAAAATTATTAATACTTCTAGTGCATCGTCAACTGCTTATAAATTACGGAAATAAGAAAAAACAAGTAATCAAATGGCCACATGAAAAAGTGGGAGATTCTAAGTTATTAAGCGCGTATTGTACAAATTGAACTATTCAAACCTGAGGCAAGCAAAATTAATTTTATTATGAAAAACGTGGAGGATGCGGGCATCGATCCCGCTACCTCGCGCATACAAAGCGCGCGTTCTACCATCTGAGCTAATCCCCCTCGTTTCTAGTTAGAGATAATAGAAACGCTTTAACAAATATATCTGGCAAATTAGTAATACATACTACATTAAGAAAATCAAAATTATTAATACTTCTAATGCATCGTCAACTGCTAATAAATTTCGATAATAAGAAAAGACAAGTAAAAGAGATATCTACATCAAAAAAGAGGAGGATGCTAAATCCATTAAGAATTTGAACTGTCCCACCTGAGGTAAGTAAAATTAATGATAACATAAAAAACGTGGAGGATGCGGGCATCGATCTCGCTACCTCGCGCATGCGAAGCGCGCGCTCTACCATCTGAGCTACCCCCCTTGGGCACAATCGAATAATAATAGAATATTTTAAGAAAAATATTTGGAGAATTTGAGCTAATCTCGCCTAGTCTGTAATAGATATGTTTTAACTAAAATATTTGGCAAATAATTTACAACTAACTACAATAAGAAAATGAAAATATTAATATTATTATTAATATTAATATCGTCTGAGCAAATAGCCCTTGTTTTCTAATTAGAGATAATAGAAATATTTTAACAAAAATATTTGGCAAATTAGTAATACATACTACATTAAGAAAATCAAAATTATTAATACTTCTAGTGCATGGTCAACTGCTCATAAATTTCGGAAATAAGAAAAAACAAGTAATCAAATGTCCACATGAAAAAGTGGGAGATTCTAAGTCCATTAAGCGCATATTGTACAAATTGAACTATTCCACCTGAGGCAAGTAAAATTAATTTTAATATGAAAAACGTGGAGGATGCGGGCATCGAACACGCTACCTCGCGCATGCAAAGCGCGCCCTCTACCATCTGAGCTAATCCCCCTTGTTTTCTAGTTGGAGATAATAGAAATGTTTTAACAAATATATCTGGCAAATTAGTAATACATACTACATTAAGAAAATCAAAATTATTAATACTTCTAGTGCATCGTTAACTGCTCACAAAATTCGGAAATAAGAAAAAACAAGTAATCAAATGTCCACATAAAAAAGTGGGAGATTCTATGTCCATTAAGCGCATATTGTACAAATTGAACTATTCCACCTGAGGCAAGCAAAATTAATTTTAATATGAAAAACGTGGACATCGCGCATGCAAAGCGCGCGCTGTACCATCTGAGCTAATCCCGCTTGTTTCTAGTTAGAGATAATAGAAATGTTTTAACAAATATATCTGGCAAATTGGTAATACATACTACATTAAGAAAATCAAAATTATTAATACTTCTAATGCATCGTCAACTGCTCATAAATATCGATAAGAAAAGACAAGTAAAAGAGATATCTACACCAAAAAAGAGGAGGATGCTAAGTCCATTAATAATTTGAACTATTCCACCTGAGGTAAGTAAAATTAATGATAACATAGAAAACGTGGAGGATGCGGGCATCGATCCCGCTACCTCGCGCATGCTAAGCGCGCGCTCTACCATCTGAGCTAATCCCCCTTGTTTTCTAGTTGGAGATATTAGAAATGTTTTAACAAATATATCTGGCAAATTAGTAATACATACTACATTAAGAAAATCAAAATTATTAATAATTCTAGTGCATCGTCAACTGCTCATAAAATTCGGTAATAAGAAAAAACAAGTAATCAAATGTTCACATAAAAAAGTGGGAGATTCTAAGTCCATTAAGCGCATCTTGTTCAAATTGAACTATTCAAACCTGAGGCAAGGAAAATTAATTTTAATATGAAAAACGTGGAGGATGCGGGCATCGATCCCGCTACCTCGCGCATGCAAAGCGCGCGCTCTACCATCTGAGCTAATCCCCCTTGTTTCTAGTAAGAGATAACAGAAATGTTTTAACAAATATATCTGGAAAATTGGTAATACATACTACATTAAGAAAATCAAAATTATTAATACTTCTAATGCATCGTCAACTGCTCATAAATATCGATAAGAAAAGACAAGTAAAAGAGATATCTACACTAAAAAAGAGGAGGATGCTAAGTTCAATAATTTGAACTATTCCACCTGAGGTAAGTAAAATGAATGATAACATAGAAAACGTGGAGGATGCGGGCATCGATCCCGCTACCTCGCGCATGCTAAGCGCGCGCTCTACCATCTGAGCTAATCCCCCTTGGGCACAATCGAATAATAATAGAAATATTTAAAAAAAAATATTTGGAGAATTTGAGCTAATCTCGCTTAATCTGTAATAGATATGTTTTAACTAAAATATTTGGCAAATAAGTTACAACTAACTACAATAAGAAAATTAAAATAAAAATATTAATATTAATATTAATATTAATATTAATATTAATATCATCTGAGCTAATCCCCCTTGTTTCTAGTTAGAGATAATAGAAATGTTTTAACAAAAATATTTGGCAAATTAGCAATACATACTACATTAAGAAAATCAAAATTATTAATACTTCTAGTGCATCGTCAACTGCTTATAAATTACGGCAATAAGAAAAAACAAGTAATCAAATGGCTACATGAAAAAGTGGGAGATTCTAAGTTATTAAGCGCGTATTGTACAAATTGAACTATTCAAACCTGAGGCAAGTAAAATTAATTTTAATATGAAAAACGTGGAGGATGCGGGCATCGATCCCTCTACCTCGCGCATGCAAAGCGCGCGCTCTACCATCTGAGCTAATCCCACTTGTTTCTAGTTAAAGATAATAGAAATGTTTTAACAAATATATCTGGCAAATTAGTAATACATACTACATTAAGAAAATCAAAATTATTAATACTTCTAATGCATCGTCAACTGCTCATAAATTTCGATCATAAGAAAAGACAAGTAAAAAAGATATCTACATAAAAAAGAGGAGGATATTAAGTCAATTAAGAATTTGAACTGTTCCACCGAGGTAAGTAAAATTAATGATAACATAAAAAACGTGGAGGATACGGGCATAACCTCGCGCATGCGAAGCGCGCGCTCTACCATCTGAGCTACCCCCCTTGGGCACAATCGAATAATAATAGAAATATTTTAACAAAAATATTTGGAGAATTTGAGCTAATCTCGCCTAGTCTGTAATAGATATGTTTTAACTAAAATATTTGGCAAATAAGTTACAACTAACTACAATAAGAAAATGAAAATAAAAATATTAATATTAATATTAATATTAATATTAATATTAATATCATCTGAGCTAATCCCCCTTGTTTCTAGTTAGAGATAATAGAAATGTTTTAACAAAAATATTTGGCAAATTAGCAATACATACTACATTAAGAAAATCAAAATTATTAATACTTCTAGTGCATCGTCAACTGCTTATAAATTACGGCAATAAGAAAAAACAAGTAATCAAATGGCTACATGAAAAAGTGGGAGATTCTAAGTTATTAAGCGCGTATTGTACAAATTGAACTATTCAAACCTGAGGCAAGTAAAATTAATTTTAATATGAAAAACGTGGAGGATGCGGGCATCGATCCCGCTACCTCGCGCATGCAAAGCGCGCGCTCTACCATCTGAGCTAATCCCCCTTGTTTCTAGTTAAAGATAATAGAAATGTTTTAACAAATATATCTGGCAAATTAGTAATACATACTACATTAAGAAAATCAAAATTATTAATACTTCTAATGCATCGTCAACTGCTAATAAATTTCGTTAATAAGAAAACACAAGTAAAAGAGATATCTACATCAAAAAAGAGGAGGATGCTGAGGTAAGTAAAATTAATGATAACATAAAAAACGTAGAGGATGCCGGCATTGATCCCGCTACCTCGCGCATGCAAAGCGCGCGCCCTACCATCTGAGCTAGTCCCCCTTGTTTCTAGTTAGAGATAATAGAAATATTTTAACAAATATATCTGGCAAATTAGTAATACATACTACATAAAGAAAATCAAAATTATTAATACTTCTAATGCATCGTCAACTGCTCATAAATTTCGATCATAAGAAAAGACAAGTAAAAAAGATATCTACATAAAAAAGAGGAGGATACTAAGTCAATTAAGAATTTGAACTGTTCCACCGAGGTAAGTAAAATTAATGATAACATAAAAAACGTGGAGGATGCGGGCATTGATCTCGCTACCTCGCGCATGCGAATCGCGCGCTCTACCATCTGAGCTACCCCCCTTGGGCACAATCGAATAATAATAGAAATATTTTAACAATAATATTTGGAGAATTTGAGCTAATCTCGCCTAGTCTGTAATAGATATGTTTTAACTAAAATATTTGGCAAATAAGTTACAACTAACTACAATAAGAAAATGAAAATATTAATATTAATATTAATATTAATATTAATATCATCTGAGCTTATCCCCCTTGTTTCTAGTTAGAGATAATAGAAATGTTTTAACAAAAATATTTGGCAAATTAGTAATACATACTACATTAAGAAAATCAAAATTATTAATAATTCTAGTGCATCGTCAACTGCTCATAAAATTCGGTAATAAGAAAAAACAAGTAATCAAATGTTCACATAAAAAAGTGGGAGATTCTAAGTCCATTAAGCGCATCTTGTACAAATTGAACTATTCCACCTGAGGCAAGGAAAATTAATTTTAATATGAAAAACGTGGAGGATGCGGGCATCGATCCCGCTACCTCGCGCATGCAAAGCGCGCGTTCTACCATCTGAGCTAATCCCCCTTGTTTCTAGTAAGAGATAACAGAAATGTTTTAACAAATATATCTGGAAAATTGGTAATACATACTACATTAAGAAAATCAAAATTATTAATACTTCTAATGCATCGTCAACTGCTCATAAATATCGATAAGAAAAGACAAGTAAAAGAGATATCTACACTAAAAAAGAGGAGGATGCTAAGTTCATTAATAATTTGAACTATTCCACCTGAGGTAAGTAAAATGAATGATAACATAGAAAACGTGGAGGATGCGGGCATCGATCCCGCTACCTCGCGCATGCGAAGCGCGCGCTCTACCATCTGAGCTACCCCCCTTGGGCACAATCGAATAATAATAGAAATATTTTAACAAAAATATTTAGAGAATTTTAGCTAATCTCGCCTAGTCTGTAATAGATATATTTTAACTAAATATTTGGCAAATAAGTTACAACTAACTACAATAAGAAAATGAAAACATTAATATTAATATTAATATTAATATTAATATCATCTGAGCTAATCCCCCTTGTTTCTAGTTAGAGATAATAGAAATGTTTTAACAAAAATATTATGCAAATTAGTAATACATACTACATTAAGAAAATCAAAATTATTAATACTTCTAATGCATCGTCAACTGCTTATAAATTTCGACAAGAAAAGACAAGTAAAAGAGATATCTACACAAAAAAGAGGAGGACGCTAAGTCAATTAAGAATTTGAACTGTTCCACCGAGGTAAGTAAAATTAATGATAACAAAAAAACGTGGAGGATGCGGGCATCGATCTCGCTACCTCGCGCATGCGAAGCGCGCGCTCTACCATCTGAGCTACCCCCCTTGGGCACAATCGATTAATAATAGAATATTTTAACAAAAATATTTGGAGAATTTGAGCTAATCTCGCCTAGTCTGCAATAGATATGTATTAACTAAAATATTTGGCAAATAAGTTACAACTAACTACAATAAGAAAATGAAAATATTAATATTAATATTAATATTAATATCATCTGAGCTAATCCCCCTTGTTTCTAGTTAGAGATAATAGAAATGTTTTAACAAAAATATTTGGCAAATTAGTAATACATACTACATTAAGAAAATCAAAATTATTAATACTTCTAGTGCATCGTCAACTGCTCATAAATTTCCGAAATAAGAAAAAAAAGTAATGATCACATGTCCACATGAAAAAGTGGGAGATTCTTAGTCATTAAGCGCGTATTGTACAAATTGAACTATTCAAACCTGAGGCAAGTAAAATTAATTTTAATATGAAAAACGTCGAGGATGCGGGCATCGATCCCGCTACCTCGCGCATGCAAAGCGCGCGCTCTACCATCTGGGCTAATCCCCATCGTTTCTAGTTAGAGATAATAGAAACGTTTTAACAAATATATCTGGCAAATTAGTAATACATACTACATTAAGAAAATCAAAATTATTAGTACTTCTAATGCATCGTCAACTGCTCATAAATTTCGATAAGAAAAGACAAGTAAAAGAGATATCTACACCAAAAAAGAGGAGGATGATAAGTCCATTAAGAATTTGAACAATTTGAACTATTCCACCTGAGGTAAGTAAAATTAATGATAACATTAAAAACGTGGAGGATGCGGGCATCGATCCCGCTACCTCGCGCATGCGAAGCGCGCGCTCTACCATCTGAGCTAATCCCCCTTGTTTTCTAGTTAGAGATAATAGCAATATTTTAACAAAAATATTTGAAAAATTAAGAAAATCAAAATTATTAATACATCTAGTGCATCGTGAACTGCTCATAAATTTCGATAATTGCAAAAAACAAGTAATCAAATGTCCACATGAAAAACTGGGAGATTCTAAGTCCATTAACCGCATACTGTACAATATGAACTAATCCACCCGAGGTAAGTAAAACTAATGTGAACATGAAAAAGGTGGAGGATGCGGGCATTGATCTCGCGACCTCGCGCATGCGAAGCGCGCGCTCTACCATCTGAACTAACCCCCCATGGGCACAATCGAATAATAATAGAAATATTTTAACAAAAAGATTTGGAGAATTTGAGCTAATCTCGCCTAGTCTGTAATAGATATGTTTTAACTAAAATATTTGGCAAATAAGTTACAACTAACTACAATAAGAAAATAAAAATATTAATATTAATATTAATATTAATATCATCTGAGATAATACCCCTTGTTTTCTTATTAGAGATAATATAAATGTTTGAACAAAAAATCAAAATTATTAATACTTCTAATGCATCGTCAACTGCTCATAAATTTCGATAAGAAAAGACAAGTAAAAGAGATATATACACCAAAAAAGAGGAGGATGATAAGTCCATTAAGAATTTGAACAATTTGAACTATTCCACCTGAGGCAAGTAAAATTAATTTTAATATGAAAAACGTGGAGGATGCGGGCATCGATCCCGCTACCTCGCGCATGCAAAGCGCGCGCTCTACCATCTGAGCTAATCCCCCTTGTTTCTAGTTAGAGGTAATAGAAATGTTTAAACAAATATATCTGGCAAATTAGTAATACATACTACATTAAGAAAATCAAAAGTATTAATACTTCTAATGCAACGTCAACTGCTAATAAATTTCGTTAATAAGAAAACACAAGTAAAAGAGATATCTACATAAAAAAAGAGGAGGATGCTGAGGTAAGTAAAATTAATGATAACATAAAAAACGTAGAGGATGCGGGCATTGATCCCGCTACCTTGCGCATGCAAAGCGCGCGCTCTACCATCTGAGCTTGTCCCCCTTGTTTCTAGTGAGAGATAATAGAAATATTTTAACAAATATATCTGGCAAATTGGTAATACATACTATATTAAGAAAATCAAAATTATTAATACTTCTAATGCATCGTCAACTGCTCATAAATATCAATAAGAAAAGATAAGTAAAAGAGATATCTACACCAAAAAAGAGGAGGATGCAAAGTTCATTAATAATTTGAACTATTCCACCTGAGGTAAGTAAAATTAATGATAACATAGAAAACGTGGAGGATGCGGGCATCGATCCCGCTACCTCGCGCATGCGAAGCGCGCGCTCTACCATCTGAGCTAACCCCCCATGGGCACAATCGAATAATAATAGAAATATTTTAACAAAAAGATTTGGAGAATTTGAGCTAATCTCGCCTAGTCTGTAATAGATATGTTTTAACTAAAATATTTGGCAAATATGTTACAACTAACTACAATAAGAAAATAAAAATATTAATATTAATATTAATCTTATTAAAGATAATATAAATGTTTGAACAAAAATATTTGGCAAATTACTAATACATACCACATTAAGAAAATCAAAATTATTAATACTTCTAATGCATCGTCAACTGCTCATAAATTTCGATATGAAAAGACAAGTAAAAGAGATATCTACACCAAAAAAGAGGAGGATGATAAGTCCATTAAGAATTTGAACAATTTGAACTATTCCACCTGAGGCAAGTAAAATTAATTTTAATATGAAAAACGTGGAGGATGCGGGCATCGATCCCTCTACCTCGCGCATGCAAAGCGCGCGCTCTACCATCTGAGCTAATCCCACTTGTTTCTAGTTAAAGATAATAGAAATGTTTTAACAAATATATCTTGCAAATTAGTAATACATACTACATTAAGAAAATCAAAATTATTAATACTTCTAATGCATCGTCAACTGCTCATAAATTTCGATCATAAGAAAAGACAAGTAAAAAAGATATCTACATAAAAAAGAGGAGGATATTAAGTCAATTAAGAATTTGAACTGTTCCACCGAGGTAAGTAAAATTAATGATAACATAAAAAACGTGGAGGATGCGGGCATAACCTCGCGCATGCGAAGCGCGCGCTCTACCATCTGAGCTACCCCCCTTGGGCTCAATCGAATAATAATAGAAATATTTTAACAAAAATATTTGGAGAATTTGAGCTAATCTCGCCTAGTCTGTAATAGATATGTTTTAACTAAAATATTTGGCAAATAAGTTACAACTAACTACAATAAGAAAATGAAAATAAAAATATTAATATTAATATTAATATTAATATTAATATTAATATCATCTGAGCTAATCCCCCTTGTTTCTAGTTAGAGATAATAGAAATGTTTTAACAAAAATATTTGGCAAATTAGCAATACATACTACATTAAGAAAATCAAAATTATTAATACTTCTAGTGCATCGTCAAGTGCTTATAAATTACGGCAATAAGAAAAAACAAGTAATCAAATGGCTACATGAAAAAGTGGGAGATTCTAAGTTATTAAGCGCGTATTGTACAAATTGAACTATTCAAACCTGAGGCAAGTAAAATTAATTTTAATATGAAAAACGTGGAGGATGCGGGCATCGATCCCTTTACCTCGCGCATGCAAAGCGCGCGCTCTACCATCTGAGCTAATCCCACTTGTTTCTAGTTAAAGATAATAGAAATGTTTTAACAAATATATCTGGCAAATTAGTAATACATACTACATTAAGAAAATCAAAATTATTAATACTTCTAATGCATCGTCAACTGCTCATAAATTTCGATCATAAGAAAAGACAAGTAAAAAAGATATCTACATAAAAAAGAGGAGGATATTAAGTCAATTAAGAATTTGAACTGTTCCACCGAGGTAAGTAAAATTAATGATAACATAAAAAACGTGGAGGATGCGGTCATAACCTCGCGCATGCGAAGCGCGCGCTCTACCATCTGAGCTACCCCCCTTGGGCACAATCGAATAATAATAGAAATATTTTAACAAAAATATTTGGAGAATTTGAGCTAATCTCGCCTAGTCTGTAATAGATATGTTTTAACTAAAATATTTGGCAAATAAGTAACAACTAACTACAATAAGAAAATGAAAATAAAAATATTAATATTAATATTAATATTAATATTAATATTAATATCATCTGAGCTAATCCCCCTTGTTTCTAGTTAGAGATAATAGAAATGTTTTAACAAAAATATTTGGAAAATTAGCAATACATACTACATTAAGAAAATCAAAATTATTAATACTTCTAGTGCATCGTCAACTGCTTATAAATTACGGCAATAAGAAAAAACAAGTAATCAAATGGCTACATGAAAAAGTGGGAGATTCTAAGTTATTAAGCGCGTATTGTACAAATTGTACTATTCAAACCTGAGGCAAGTAAAATTAATTTTAATATGAAAAACGTGGAGGATGCGGGCATCGATCCCGCTACCTCGCGCATGCAAAGCGCGCGCTCTATCATCTGAGCTAATCCCCCTTGTTTCTAGTTAAAGATAATAGAAATGTTTTAACAAATATATCTGGCAAATTAGTAATACATACTACATTAAGAAAATCAAAATTATTAATACTTCTAATGCATCGTCAACTGCTAATAAATTTCGTTAATAAGAAAACACAAGTAAAAGAGATATCTACATCAAAAAAGAGGAGGATGCTGAGGTAAGTAAAATTAATGATAACATAAAAAACGTAGAGGATGCGGGCATTGATCCCGCTACCTCGCGCATGCAAAGCGCGCGCTCTACCATCTGAGCTAGTCCCCCTTGTTTCTAGTTAGAGATAATAGAAATATTTTAACAAATATATCTGGCAAATTAGTAATACATACTACATAAAGAAAATCAAAATTATTAATACTTCTAATGCATCGTCAACTGCTCATAAATTTCGATCATAAGAAAAGACAAGTAAAAAAGATATCTACATAAAAAAGAGGAGGATACTAAGTCAATTAAGAATTTGAACTGTTCCACCGATGTAAGTAAAATTAATGATAACATAAAAAACGTGGAGGATGCGGGCATCGATCTCGCTACCTCGCGCATGCGAAGCGCGCGCTCTACCATCTGAGCTACCCCCTTGGGCACAATCGAATAATAATAGAATATTTTAAGAAAAATATTTGGAGAATTTGAGCTAATCTCGCCTAGTCTGTAATAGATATGTTTTAACTAAAATATTTGGCAAATAAGTTACAACTAACTACAATAAGAAAATGAAAATATTAATATTAATATTAATATTAATATCATCTGAGCTAATCCCCCTTGTTTCTAGTTAGAGATAATAGAAATATTTTAACAAAAATATTTGGCAAATTAGTAATACATACTACATTAAGAAAATCAAAATTATTAATACTTCTAGTGCATCGTCAACTGCTTATAAATTACGGAAATAAGAAAAAACAAGTAATCAAATGGCCACATGAAAAAGTGGGAGATTCTAAGTTATTAAGCGCGTATTGTACAAATTGAACTATTCAAACCTGAGGCAAGTAAAATTAATTTTAATATGAAAAACGTGGAGGATGCGGGCATCGATCCCGCTACCTCGCGCATGCAAAGCGCGCGTTCTACCATCTGAGCTAATCACCCTCGTTTCTAGTTAGAGATAATAGAAACGCTTTAACAAATATATCTGGCAAATTAGTAATACATACTACATTAAGAAAATCAAAATTATTAATACTTCTAATGCATCGTCAACTGCTAATAAATTTCGATAATAAGAAAAGACAAGTAAAAGAGATATCTACATCAAAAAAGAGGAGGATGCTAAATCCATTAAGAATTTGAACTGTCCCACCTGAGGTAAGTAAAATTAATGATAACATAAAAAACGTGGAGGATGCGGGCATCGATCTCGCTACCTCGCGCATGCGAAGCGCGCGCTCTACCATCTGAGCTACCCCCCTTGGGCACAATCGAATAATAATAGAATATTTTAAGAAAAATATTTGGAGAATTTGAGCTAATCTCGCCTAGTCTGTAATAGATATGTTTTAACTAAAATATTTGGCAAATAAGTTACAACTAACTACAATAACAAAATGAAAATATTAATATTATTATTAATATTAATATCGTCTGAGCAAATAGCCCTTGTTTTCTAATTAGAGATAATAGAAATATTTTAACAAAAATATTTGGCAAATTAGTAATACATACTACATTAAGAAAATCAAAATTATTAATACTTCTAGTGCATGGTCAACTGCTCATAAATTTCGGAAATAAGAAAAAACAAGTAATCAAATGTCCACATGAAAAAGTGGGAGATTCTAAGTCCATTAAGCGCATATTGTACAAATTGAACTATTCCACCTGAGGCAAGTAAAATTAATTTTAATATGAAAAACGTGGAGGATGCGGGCATCGAACACGCTACCTCGCGCATGCAAAGCGCGCCCTCGACCATCTGAGCTAATCCCCCTTGTTTTCTAGTTGGAGATAATAGAAATGTTTTAACAAATATATCTGGCAAATTAGTAATACATACTACATTAAGAAAATCAAAATTATTAATACTTCTAGTGCATCGTTAACTGCTCACAAAATTCGGAAATAAGAAAAAACAAGTAATCAAATGTCCACATAAAAAAGTGGGAGATTCTATGTCCATTAAGCGCATATTGTACAAATTGAACTATTCCACCTGAGGCAAGCAAAATTAATTTTAATATGAAAAACGTGGACATCGCGCATGCAAAGCGCGCGCTGTACCATCTGAGCTAATCCCGCTTGTTTCTAGTTAGAGATAATAGAAATGTTTTAACAAATATATCTGGAAAATTGGTAATACATACTACATTAAGAAAATCAAAATTATTAATACTTCTAATGCATCGTCAACTGCTCATAAATATCGATAAGAAAAGACAAGTAAAAGAGATATCTACACCAAAAAAGAGGAGGATGCTAAGTCCATTAATAATTTGAACTATTCCACCTGAGGTAAGTAAAATTAATGATAAAATAGAAAACGTGGAGGATGCGGGCATCGATCCCGCTACCTCGCGCATGCTAAGCGCGCGCTCTACCATCTGAGCTAATCCCCCTTGTTTTCTAGTTGGAGATAATAGAAATGTTTTAACAAATATATCTGGCAAATTAGTAATACATACTACATTAAGAAAATCAAAATTATTAATAATTCTAGTGCATCGTCAACTGCTCATAAAATTCGGTAATAAGAAAAAACAAGTAATCAAATGTTCACATAAAAAAGTGGGAGATTCTAAGTCCATTAAGCGCATCTTGTACAAATTGAACTATTCCACCTGAGGCAAGGAAAATTAATTTTAATATGAAAAACGTGGAGGATGCGGGCATCGATCCCGCTACCTCGCGCATGCAAAGCGCGCGCTCTACCATCTGAGCTAATCCCCCTTGTTTCTAGTAAGAGATAACAGAAATGTTTTAACAAATATATCTGGAAAATTGGTAATACATACTACATTAAGAAAATCAAAATTATTAATACTTCTAATGCATCGTCAACTGCTCATAAATATCGATAAGAAAAGACAAGTAAAAGAGATATCTACACTAAAAAAGAGGAGGATGCTAAGTTCAATAATTTGAACTATTCCACCTGAGGTAAGTAAAATGAATGATAACATAGAAAACGTGGAGGATGCGGGCATCGATCCCGCTACCTCGCGCATGCGAAGTGCGCGCTCTACCATCTGAGCTAATCCCCCTTGTTTTCTAGTTAGAGATAATAGCAATATTTTAACAAAAATATTTGAAAAATTAAGAAAATCAAAATTATTAATACATCTAGTGCATCGTGAACTGCTCATAAATTTCGATAATTGCAAAAAACAAGTAATCAAATGTCCACATGAAAAACTGGGAGATTCTAAGTCCATTAACCGCATACTGTACAATATGAACTAATCCACCCGAGGTAAGTAAAACTAATGTGAACATGAAAAAGGTGGAGGATGCGGGCATCGATCTCGCGACCTCGCGCATGCGAAGCGCGCGCTCTACCATCTGAACTAACCCCCCATGGGCACAATCGAATAATAATAGAAATATTTTAACAAAAAGATTTGGAGAATTTGAGCTAATCTCGCCTAGTCTGTAATAGATATGTTTTAACTAAAATATTTGGCAAATAAGTTACAACTAACTACAATAAGAAAATAAAAATATTAATATTAATATTAATATTAATATTAATATCATCTGAGATAATACCCCTTGTTTTCTTATTAGAGATAATATAAATGTTTGAACAAAAATATTTGGCAAATTAGTAATACATATTAAGAAAATCAAAATTATTAATACTTCTAATGCATCGTCAACTGCTCATAAATTTCGATAAGAAAAGACAAGTAAAAGAGATATATACACCAAAAAAGAGGAGGATGATAAGTCCATTAAGAATTTGAACAATTTGAACTATTCCACCTGAGGCAAGTAAAATTAATTTTAATATGAAAAACGTGGAGGATGCGGGCATCGATCCCGCTACCTCGCGCATGCAAAGCGCGCACTCTACCATCTGAGCTAATCCCCCTTGTTTCTAGTTAGAGATAATAGAAATGTTTTAACAAATATATCTGGCAAATTAGTAATACATACTACATTAAGAAAATCAAAAGTATTAATACTTCTAATGCAACGTCAACTGCTAATAAATTTCGTTAATAAGAAAACACAAGTAAAAGAGATATCTACATAAAAAAAGAGGAGGATGCTGAGGTAAGTAAAATTAATGATAACATAAAAAACGTAGGGGATGCGGGCATTGATCCCGCTACCTTGCGCAGGCAAAGCGCGCGCTCTACCATCTGAGCTAGTCCCCCTTGTTTCTAGTGAGAGATAATAGAAATGTTTTAACAAATATATCTGGCAAATTGGTAATACATACTATATTAAGAAAATCAAAATTATTAATACTTCTAATGCATCGTCAACTGCTCATAAATATCAATAAGAAAAGATAAGTAAAAGAGATATCTACACCAAAAAAGAGGAGGATGCAAAGTTCATTAATAATTTGAACTATTCCACCTGAGGTAAGTAAAATTAATGATAACATAGAAAACGTGGAGGATGCGGGCATCGATCCCGCTACCTCGCGCATGCGAAGCGCGCGCTCTACCATCTGAGCTAACCCCCCATGGGCACAATCGAATAATAATAGAAATATTTTAACAAAAAGATTTGGAGAATTTGAGCTAATCTCGCCTAGTCTGTAATAGATATGTTTTAACTAAAATATTTGGCAAATAAGTTACAACTAACTACAATAAGAAAATAAAAATATTAATATTAATATTAATCTTATTAAAGATAATATAAATGTTTGAACAAAAATATTTGGCAAATTAGTAATACATACTACATTAAGAAAATCAAAATTATTAATACTTCTAATGCATCGTCAACTGCTCATAAATTTCGATAAGAAAAGAAAAGTAAAAGAGATATCTACACCAAAAAAGAGGAGGATGATAAGTCCATTAAGAATTTGAACTGTTCCACCGAGGTAAGTAAAATTAATGATAACATAAAAAACGTGGAGGATGCGGGCATAACCTCGCGCATGCGAAGCGCGCGCTCTACCATCTGAGCTACCCCCCTTGGGCACAATCGAATAATAATAGAAATATTTTAACAAAAATATTTGGAGAATTTGAGCTAATCTCGCCTAGTCTGTAATAGATATGTTTTAACTAAAATATTTGGCAAATAAGTTACAACTAACTACAATAAGAAAATGAAAATAAAAATATTAATATTAATATTAATATTAATATTAATATTAATATCATCTGAGCTAATCCCCCTTGTTTCTAGTTAGAGATAATAGAAATGTTTTAACAAAAATATTTGGCAAATTAGCAATACATACTACATTAAGAAAATCAAAATTATTAATACTTCTAGTGCATCGTCAACTGCTTATAAATTACGGCAATAAGAAAAAACAAGTAATCAAATGGCTACATGAAAAAGTGGGAGATTCTAAGTTATTAAGCGCGTATTGTACAAATTGAACTATTCAAAACCTGAGGCAAGTAAAATTAATTTTAATATGAAAAACGTGGAGGATGCGGGCATCGATCCCGCTACCTCGCGCATGCAAAGCGCGCGCTCTACCATCTGAGCTAATCCCCCTTGTTTCTAGTTAAAGATAATAGAAATGTTTTAACAAATATATCTGGCAAATTAGTAATACATACTACATTAAGAAAATCAAAATTATTAATACTTCTAATGCATCGTCAACTGCTAATAAATTTCGTTAATAAGAAAACACAAGTAAAAGAGATATCTACATCAAAAAAGAGGAGGATGCTGAGGTAAGTAAAATTAATGATAACATAAAAAACGTAGAGGATGCGGGCATTGATCCCGCTACCTCGCGCATGCAAAGCGCGCGCTCTACCATCTGAGCTAGTCCCCCTTGTTTCTAGTTAGAGATAATAGAAATATTTTAACAAATATATCTGGCAAATTAGTAATACATACTACATTAAGAAAATCAAAATTATTAATACTTCTAATGCATCGTCAACTGCTCATAAATTTCGATCATAAGAAAAGACAAGTAAAAAAGATATCTACATAAAAAAGAGGAGGATACTAAGTCAATTAAGAATTTGAACTGTTCCACCGAGGTAAGTAAAATTAATGATAACATAAAAAACGTGGAGGATGCGGGCATCGATCTCGCTACCTCGCGCATGCGAATCGCGCGCTCTACCATCTGAGCTACCCCCCTTGGGCACAATCGAATAATAATAGAAATATTTTAACAATAATATTTGGAGAATTTGAGCTAATCTCGCCTAGTCTGTAATAGATATGTTTTAACTAAAATATTTGGCAAATAAGTTACAACTAACTACAATAAGAAAATGAAAATATTAATATTAATATTAATATTAATATTAATATTAATATCATCTGAGCTAATCCCCCTTGTTTCTAGTTGGAGATAATAGAAATGTTTTAACAAAAATATTTGGCAAATTAGTAATACATACTACATTAAGAAAATCAAAATTATTAATACTTCTAATGCATCGTCAACTGCTCATAAATTTCGATCATAAGAAAAGACAAGTAAAAAAGATATCTACATAAAAAGATGAGGATACTAAGTCAATTAAGAATTTGAACTGTTCCACCGAGGTAAGTAAAATTAATGATAACATAAAAAAACGTGGAGGATGCGGGCATCGATCTCGCTACCTCGCGCATGCGAATCGCGCGCTCTACCATCTGAGCTACCCCCCTTGGGCACAATCGAATAATAATAGAAATATTTTAACAATAATATTTGGAGAATTTGAGCTAATCTCGCCTAGTCTGTAATAGATATGTTTTAACTAAAATATTTGGCAAATAAGTTACAACTAACAACAATAAGAAAATGAAAATATTAATATTAATATTAATATTAATATTAATATCATCTGAGCTAATCCCCCTTGTTTCTAGTTAGAGATAATAGAAATGTTTTAACAAAAATATTTGGCAAATTAGTAATACATACTACATTAAGAAAATCAAAATTATTAATACTTCTAGTGCATCGTCAACTGCTTATAAATTACGGAAATAAGAAAAAACAAGTAATCAAATGGCCACATGAAAAAGTGGGAGATTCTAAGTTATTAAGCGCGTATTGTACAAATTGAACTATTCAAACCTGAGGCAAGTAAAATTAATTTTAATATGAAAAACGTGGAGGATGCGGGCATCGATCCCGTTACCTCGCGCATGCAAAGCGCGCGTTCTACCATCTGAGCTAATCCCCCTCGTTTCTAGTTAGAGATAATAGAAACGCTTTAACAAATATATCTGGCAAATTAGTAATACATACTACATTAAGAAAATCAAAATTATTAATACTTCTAATGCATCGTCAACTGCTCATAAATTTCGATAAGAAAAGACAAGTAAAAGAGATATCTACACCAAAAAAGAGGAGGATGATAAGTCCATTAAGAATTTGAACTATTCCACCTGAGGTAAGTAAAATTAATGATAACATAGAAAACGTGGAGGATGCGGGCATCGATCCCGCTACCTCGCGCATGCTAAGCGCGCGCTCTACCATCTGAGCTAATCCCCCTTGTTTTCTAGTTGGAGATAATAGAAATGTTTTAACAAATATATCTGGCAAATTAGTAAAACATACTACATTAAGAAAATCAAAATTATTAATACTTCTAGTGCATCGTCAACTGCTCATAAAATTCGGAAATAAGAAAAAACAAGTAATCAAATGTCCACAAAAAAGTGGGAGATACTATGTCCATTAGGCGCATATTGTACAAATTGAACTATTCCACCTGAGGCAAGTAAAATTAATTTTAATATGAAAAACGTGGAGGATGCGGGCATCGATCCCGCTACCTCGCGCATGCAAAGCGCGCGCACTACCATCTGAGCTAATCCCCCTCGTTTCTAGTTAGAGATAATAGAAATATTTTAACAAATATATCTGGCAAATTAGTAATACATACTACATTTAGAAAATCAAAATTATTAATACTTCTAATGCATCGTCAACTGCTAATAAATTTCGTTAATAAGAAAACACAAGTAAAAGAGATATCTACATCAAAAAAGAGGAGGATGCTGAGGTAAGTAAAATTAATGATAACATAAAAAACGTAGAGGATGCGGGCATTGATCCCGCTACCTCGCGCATGCAAAGCGCGCGCTCTACCATCTGAGCTAGTCCCCCTTGTTTCGAGTTAGAGATAATAGAAATATTTTAACAAATATATCTGGCAAATTAGTAATACATACTACATTAAGAAAATCAAAATTATTAATACTTCTAATGCATCGTCAACTGCTCATAAATTTCGATCATAAGAAAAGACAAGTAAAAAAGATATCTACATAAAAAAGAGGAGGATACTAAGTCAATTAAGAATTTGAACTGTTCCACCGAGGTAAGTAAAATTAATGATAACATAAAAAACGTGGAGGATGCGGGTATCGATCTCGCTACCTCGCGCATGCGAAGCGCGCGCTCTACCATCTGAGCTACCCCCCTTGGGCACAATCGAATAATAATAGAATATTTTAACAAAAATATTTGGAGAATTTGAGCTAATCTCGCCTAGTCTGTAATAGATATGTTTTAACTAAAATATTTGGCAAATAAGTTACAACTAACTACAATAAGAAAATGAAAATATTAATATTAATATTAATATTAATATCATCTGAGCTAATCCCCCTTGTTTCTAGTTAGAGATAATAGCAACGCTTTAACAAAAATATTTGGCAAATTAGTAATACATACTACATTAAGAAAATCAAAATTATTAATACTTCTAGTGCATCGTCAACTGCTTATAAATTACGGAAATAAGAAAAAACAAGTAATCAAATGGCCACATGAAAAAGTGGGAGATTCTAAGTTATTAAGCGCGTATTGTACAAATTGAACTATTCAAACCTGAGGCAAGTAAAATTAATTTTAATATGAAAAACGTGGAGTATGCGGGCATCGATCGCGCTACCTCGCGCATGCAAAGCGCGCGTTCTACCATCTGAGCCAATCCCCCTCGTTTCTTGTTTGAAATAATAGAAACGCTTTAACAAATATATCTGGCAAATTAGTAATACATACTACATTAAGAAAATCAAAATTATTAATACTTCTAATGCATCGTCAACTGCTAATAAATTTCGATAATAAGAAAAGACAAGTAAAAGAGATATCTACACCAAAAAAGAGGAGGATGCTAAGTCCATTCACAATTTGAACTATTCCACCTCAGGTAAGTAAAATTAATGATAACATAGAAAACGTGGAGGATGCATCGGGCATCGATCCCGCTACCTCGCGCATGCAAAGCGCGCGCTCTACCATCTGAGCTAATCCCCTTTGTTTCTAGTTAGAAATAATAGAAATGTTTTAACAAATATATCTGGCAAATTGGTAATACATACTACATTAAGAAAATCAAAATTATTAATACTTCTAATGCATCGTCAACTGCTCATAAATATCGATAAGAAAAGACAAGTAAAAATAGATATCTACACCAAAAAAGCGGAGGATGCTAAGTCCATTAATAATTTGAACTATTCCACCTGAGGTAAGTAACATTAATGATAACATAGAAAACGTGGAGGATGCGGGCATCGATCCCGCTACCTCGCGCATGCGAAGCGCGCGCTCTACCATCTGAGCTAATCCCCCTTGTTTCTAGTTAGAGATAATAGAAATTTTTTAACAAATATATCTGGCAAATTAGTAATACATAATACATTAAGAAAATCAAAATTATTAATACTTCTAATGCATCGTCAACTGCTAATAAATTTCGATAATAAGAAAAAAACAAGTAAAAGAGATATCTACATCAAAAAAGAGGAGCATTTACCCACCTGAGGTAAGTAAAATTAATGATAACATAAAAACGTGGAGGTTGCGGGCATCGATCCCGCTACCTCGCGCATGCTAAGCGCGCGCTCTACCATCTGAGCTAACCCCCCTTGTTTTCTAGTTGGAGATAATAGAAATGTTTTAACAAATATATCTGGCAAATTGGTAATACATACTACATTAAGAAAATCAAAATTATTAATACTTTTAGTGCATCGTCAACTGCTCATAAAATTGGGAAATAAGAAAAAACAAGTAATCAAATGTCCACATAAAAATTGGGAGATTCTAAGTCTTATTAAGCGCACTTGTACAAATTGAACTATTTCACCTGAGGCAAGTAAAATTAATTTTAATATGAAAAATGTGGAGGATGCGGGCATCGATCCCGCCACCTCGCGCATGCTAAGCGCGCGCTCTACTATCTGAGCTAATCCCCCTTGTTTTCTAGTTAGAGATAATAGCAATGTTTTAACAAAAATATTTGGAAAATTAAGAAAATCAAAATTATTAATACATCTAGTGCATAGTCAACTGCTAATTAATTTCGATAATTGCAAAAAACAAGTAATCAAATGTCCACATGAAAAAGTGGGAGATTCTAAGTACATTAAGCGCATATTATACAATATGAACTAATCCACCCGAGGTAAGTAAAACTAATGTGAACATGAAAAAGGTGGAGGATGCGGGCATCGATCTCGCGACCTCGCGCATGCGAAGCGCGCGCTCTAGGGCACAATCGAATAATAATAGAAATATTTTAACAAAAAGATTTGGAGAATTTGAGCTAATCTCGCCTAGTCTGTAATAGATATGTTTTAACTAAAATATTTGGCAAATAAGTTACAACTAACTACAATAAGAAAATAAAAATATTAATATTAATATTAATATTAAAATTAATATTAATATTAATATTAATATTAATATCATCTGAGATAATACCCCTTGTTTTCTTATTAGAGATAATATAAATGTTTGAAGAAAAATATTTGGCAAATTAGTAATACATACTACATTAAGAAAATCAAAATTATTAATACTTCTAATGCATCGTCAACTGCTCATAAATTTCCGAAATAAGAACAAAAAGTAATGATCACATGTCCACATGAAAAAGTGCGAGATTTTTAGTCATTAAGCGCGTATTGTACAAATTGAACTATTCAAACCTGAGGTAAGTAAAATTAATTTTAATATGAAAAACGTGGAGGATGCGGGCATCGATCCCGCTACCTCGCGCATGCAAAGCGCGCGCTCTACCATCTGAGCTAATCCCCCTTGTTTCTAGATGGAGATAATAGAAATGTTTTAACAAATATATCTGGCAAATTGGTAATACATACTACATTAAGAAAATCAAAATTATTAATACTTTTAGTGCATCGTCAACTGCTCATAAAATTGGGAAATAAGAAAAAACAAGTAATCAAATGTCCACATAAAAAAGTGGGAGATTCTAAGTCTTATTAAGCGCACTTGTACAAATTGAACTATTCCACCTGAGGCAAGTAAAATTAATTTTAATATGAAAAATGTGGAGGATGCGGGCATCGATCCCGCTACCTCGCGCATGCAAAGCCCGCGCTCTACCATCTGAGCTAATCCCCTTGTTTCTAGTTAGAGATAATAGAAACGTTTTAACAAATATATCTGTCAAATTGGTAATACAAAAGAGGAGCATGATAAGTCCATTAAGAATTTGAACAATTTGAACTATTCCACCTGAGGTAAGTAAAATTAATGATAACATTAAAAACGTGGAGGATGCGGGCATCGATCCCGCTACCTCGCGCATGCTAAGCGCGCGCTCTACCATCTGAGCTAATCCCCCTTGTTTTCTAGTTAGAGATAATAGCAATGTTTTTTACAAAAATATTTGGAAAATTAAGAAAATCAAAATTATTAATACATCTAGTGCATAGTCAACTGCTCATAAATTTCGATAATTGCAAAAAACAAGTAATCAAATGTCCACATGAAAAAGTGGGAGATTCTAAGTACATTAAGCGCATATTATACAATATGAACTAATCCACCCGAGGTAAGTAAAACTAATGTGAATATGAAAAAGGGGGAGGATGCGCGCATCGATCTCGCGACCTCGCGCATGCGAAGCGCGCGCTCTACCATCTGAGCTAATCCCCCATGGGCACAATCGAATAATAATAGAAATATTTTAACAAAAAGATTTGGAGAATTTGAGCTAATCTCGCCTAGTCTGTAATAGATATGTTTTAACTAAAATATTTGGCAAATCAGTTACAACTAACTACAATAAGAAAATAAAAATATTAATATTAATATTAATATTAATATTAATATTAATATTAATATTAATATTAATATTAATATTAATATCATCTGAGATAATACCCCTTGTTTTCTTATTAGAGATAATATAAATGTTTGAAGAAAAATATTTGGCAAATTAGTAATACATACTACATTAAGAAAATCAAAATTATTAATACTTCTAATGCATCGTCAACTGCTCATAAATTTCCGAAATAAGAACAAAAAGTAATGATCACATGTCCACATGAAAAAGTGCGAGATTCTTAGTCATTAAGCGCGTACTGTTCAAATTGAACAATTCCACCTGAGGCAAGTAAAATTAATTTTAATATGAAAAACGTGGAGGATGCGGGCATCGATCCCGCTACCTCGCGCATGCAAAGTGCGCGCTCTACCATCTGAGCTAATCCCCCTTGTTTCTAGTTAGAGATAATACAAATGTTTTAACAAATATATCTGGCAAATTAGTAATACATACTACATTAAGAAAATCAAAATTATTAATACTTCTAATGCATCGTCAACTGCTAATAAATTTCGTTAATAAGAAAACACAAGTAAAAGAGATATCTACATCAAAAAAGAGGAGGATGCTGAGGTAAGTAAAATTAATGATAATATAAAAAACGTAGAGGATGCGGGCATTGATCCCGCTACCTCGCGCATGCAAAGCGCGCGCTCTACCATCTGAGCTAGTCCCCCTTGTTTCTAGTTAGAGATAATAGAAATATTTTAACAAAAATATTTGGCAAATTAGTAATACATACTACATTAAGAAAATCAAAATTATTAATACTTCTAATGCATCGTCAACTGCTAATAAATTTCGATAATAAGAAAAGACAAGTAAAAGAGATATCTACATAAAAAAAGAGGAGGATGCTAAATCCATTAAGAATTTGAACTGTCCCACCTGAGGTAAGTAAAATTAATGATAACATAAAAAACGTGGAGGATGCGGGCATCGATCTCGCTACCTCGCGCATGCGAAGCGCGCGCTCTACCATCTGAGCTACCCCCCTTGGGCACAATCGAATAATAATAGAATATTTTAAGAAAAATATTTGGAGAATTTGAGCTAATCTCGCCTAGTCTGTAATAGATATGTTTTAACTAAAATATTTGGCAAATAATTTACAACTAACTACAATAAGAAAATGAAAATATTAATATTATTATTAATATTAATATCGTCTGAGCAAATAGCCCTTGTTTTCTAATTAGAGATAATAGAAATATTTTAACAAAAATATTTGGCAAATTAGTAATACATACTACATTAAGAAAATCAAAATTATTAATACTTCTAGTGCATGGTCAACTGCTCATAAATTTCGGAAATAAGAAAAAACAAGTAATCAAATGTCCACATGAAAAAGTGGGAGATTCTAAGTCCATTAAGCGCATATTGTACAAATTGAACTATTCCACCTGAGGCAAGTAAAATTAATTTTAATATGAAAAACGTGGAGGATGCGGGCATCGAACACGCTACCTCGCGCATGCAAAGCGCGCCCTCTACCATCTGAGCTAATCCCCTTGTTTTCTAGTTGGAGATAATAGAAATGTTTTAACAAATATATCTGGCAAATTAGTAATACATACTACATTAAGAAAATCAAAATTATTAATACTTCTAGTGCATCGTTAACTGCTCACAAAATTCGGAAATAAGAAAAAACAAGTAATCAAATGTCCACATAAAAAAGTGGGAGATTCTATGTCCATTAAGCGCATATTGTACAAATTGAACTATTCCACCTGAGGCAAGCAAAATTAATTTTAATATGAAAAACGTGGACATCGCGCATGCAAAGCGCGCGCTGTACCATCTGAGCTAATCCCGCTTGTTTCTAGTTAGAGATAATAGAAATGTTTTAACAAATATATCTGGCAAATTGGTAATACATACTACATTAAGAAAATCAAAATTATTAATACTTCTAATGCATCGTCAACTGCTCATAAATATCGATAAGAAAAGACAAGTAAAAGAGATATCTACACCAAAAAAGAGGAGGATGCTAAGTCCATTAATAATTTGAACTATTCCACCTGAGGTAAGTAAAATTAATGATAACATAGAAAACGTGGAGGATGCGGGCATCGATCCCGCTACCTCGCGCATGCTAAGCGCGCGCTCTACCATCTGAGCTAATCCCCCTTGTTTTCTAGTTGGAGATAATAGAAATGTTTTAACAAATATATCTGGCAAATAAGTAATACATACTACATTAAGAAAATCAAAATTATTAATAATTCTAGTGCATCGTCAACTGCTCATAAAATTCGGTAATAAGAAAAAACAAGTAATCAAATGTTCACATAAAAAAGTGGGAGATTCTAAGTCCATTAAGCGCATCTTGTACAAATTGAACTATTCCACCTGAGGCAAGGAAAATTAATTTTAATATGAAAAACGTGGAGGATGCGGGCATCGATCCCGCTACCTCGCGCATGCAAAGCGCGCGCTCTACCATCTGAGCTAATCCCCCTTGTTTCTAGTAAAAGATAACAGAAATGTTTTAACAAATATATCTGGAAAATTGGTAATACATACTACATTAAGAAAATCAAAATTATTAATACTTCTAATGCATCGTCAACTGCTCATAAATATCGATAAGAAAAGACAAGTAAAAGAGATATCTACACTAAAAAAGAGGAGGATGCTAAGTTCAATAATTTGAACTATTCCACCTGAGGTAAGTAAAATGAATGATAACATAGAAAACGTGGAGGATGCGGGCATCGATCCCGCTACCTCGCGCATGCGAAGCGCGCGCTCTACCATCTGAGCTACCCCCCTTGGGCACAATCGAATAATAATAGAAATATTTTAACAAAAATATTTAGAGAATTTTAGCTAATCTCGCCTAGTCTGTAATAGATATGTTTTAACTAAATATTTGGCAAATAAGTTACAACTAACTACAATAAGAAAATGAAAATATTAATATTAATATTAATATTAATATTAATATCATCTGAGCTAATCCCCCTTGTTTCTAGTTAAAGATAATAGAAATGTTTTAACAAATATATCTGGCAAATTAGTAATACATACTACATTAAGAAAATCAAAATTATTAATACTTCTAATGCATCGTCAACTGCTCATAAATTTCGATCATAAGAAAAGACAAGTAAAAAAGATATCTACATAAAAAAGAGGAGGATATTAAGTCAATTAAGAATTTGAACTGTTCCACCGAGGTAAGTAAAATTAATGATAACATAAAAAACGTGGAGGATGCGGGTATAACCTCGCGCATGCGAAGCGCGCGCTCTACCATCTGAGCTACCCCCCTTGGGCTCAATCGAATAATAATAGAAATATTTTAACAAAAATATTTGGAGAATTTGAGCTAATCTCGCCTAGTCTGTAATAGATATGTTTTAACTAAAATATTTGGCAAATAAGTTACAACTAACTACAATAAGAAAATTAAAATAAAAATATTAATATTAATATTAATATTAATATTAATATTAATATCATCTGAGCTAATCCCCCTTGTTTCTAGTTAGAGATAATAGAAATGTTTTAACAAAAATATTTGGCAAATTAGCAATACATACTACATTAAGAAAATCAAAATTATTAATACTTCTAGTGCATCGTCAACTGCTTATAAATTACGGCAATAAGAAAAAACAAGTAATCAAATGGCTACATGAAAAAGTGGGAGATTCTAAGTTATTAAGCGCGTATTGTACAAATTGAACTATTCAAACCTGAGGCAAGTAAAATTAATTTTAATATGAAAAACGTGGAGGATGCGGGCATCGATCCCTCTACCTCGCGCATGCAAAGCGCGCGCTCTACCATCTGAGCTAATCCCACTTGTTTCTAGTTAACGATAATAGAAATGTTTTAACAAATATATCTGGCAAATTAGTAATACATACTACATTAAGAAAATCAAAATTATTAATACTTCTAATGCATCGTCAACTGCTCATAAATTTCGATCATAAGAAAAGACAAGTAAAAAAGATATCTACATAAAAAAGAGGAGGATATTAAGTCAATTAAGAATTTGAACTGTTCCACCGAGGTAAGTAAAATTAATGATAACATAAAAAACGTGGAGGATGCGGGCATAACCTCGCGCATGCGAAGCGCGCGCTCTACCATCTGAGCTACCCCCCTTGGGCACAATCGAATAATAATAGAAATATTTTAACAAAAATATTTCGAGAATTTGAGCTAATCTCGCCTAGTCTGTAATAGATATGTTTTAACTAAAATATTTGGCAAATAAGTTACAACTAACTACAATAAGAAAATGAAAATAAAAATATTAATATTAATATTAATATTAATATTAATATTAATATCATCTGAGCTAATCCCCCTTGTTTCTAGTTAGAGATAATAGAAATGTTTTAACAAAAATATTTGGCAAATTAGCAATACATACTACATTAAGAAAATCAAAATTATTAATACTTCTAGTGCATCGTCAACTGCTTATAAATTACGGCAATAAGAAAAAACAAGTAATCAAATGGCTACATGAAAAAGTGGGAGATTCTAAGTTATTAAGCGCGTATTGTACAAATTGAACTATTCAAACCTGAGGCAAGTAAAATTAATTTTAATATGAAAAACGTGGAGGATGCGGGCATCGATCCCGCTACCTCGCGCATGCAAAGCGCGCGCTCTACCATCTGAGCTAATCCCCCTTGTTTCTAGTTAAAGATAATAGAAATGTTTTAACAAATATATCTGGCAAATTAGTAATACATACTACATTAAGAAAATCAAAATTATTAATACTTCTAATGCATCGTCAACTGCTAATAAATTTCGTTAATAAGAAAACACAAGTAAAAGAGATATCTACATCAAAAAAGAGGAGGATGCTGAGGTAAGTAAAATTAATGATAACATAAAAAACGTAGAGGATGCGGGCATTGATCCCGCTACCTCGCGCATGCAAAGCGCGCGCTCTACCATCTGAGCTAGTCCCCCTTGTTTCTAGTTAGAGATAATAGAAATATTTTAACAAATATATCTGGCAAATTAGTAATACATACTACATAAAGAAAATCAAAATTATTAATACTTCTAATGCATCGTCAACTGCTCATAAATTTCGATCATAAGAAAAGACAAGTAAAAAAGATATCTACATAAAAAAGAGGAGGATACTAAGTCAATTAAGAATTTGAACTGTTCCACCGAGGTAAGTAAAATTAATGATAACATAAAAAACGTGGAGGATGCGGGCATCGATCTCGCTACCTCGCGCATGCGAATCGCGCGCTCTACCATCTGAGCTACCCCCCTTGGGCACAATCGAATAATAATAGAAATATTTTAACAATAATATTTGGAGAATTTGAGCTAATCTCGCCTAGTCTGTAATAGATATGTTTTAACTAAAATATTTGGCAAATAAGTTACAACTAAGTACAATAAGAAAATGAAAATATTAATATTAATATTAATATTAATATTAATATCATCTGAGCTAATCCCCCTTGTTTCTAGTTAGAGATAATAGAAATGTTTTAACAAAAATATTTGGCAAATTAGTAATACATACTACATTAAGAAAATCAAAATTATTAATACTTCTAGTGCATCGTCAACTGCTTATAAATTACGGAAATAAGAAAAAACAAGTAATCAAATGGCCACATGAAAAAGTGGGAGATTCTAAGTTATTAAGCGCGTATTGTACAAATTGAACTATTCAAACCTGAGGCAAGTAAAATTAATTTTAATATGAAAAACGTGGAGGATGCGGGCATCGATCCCGCTACCTCGCGCATGCAAAGCGCGCGTTCTACCATCTGAGCTAATCCCCCTCGTTTCTAGTTAGAGATAATAGAAACGCTTTAACAAATATATCTGGCAAATTAGTAATACATACTACATTAAGAAAATCAAAATTATTAATACTTCTAATGCATCGTCAACTGCTAATAAATTTCGATAATAAGAAAAGACAAGTAAAAGAGATATCTACATAAAAAAAGAGGAGGATGCTAAATCCATTAAGAATTTGAACTGTCCCACCTGAGGTAAGTAAAATTAATGATAACATAAAAAACGTGGAGGATGCGGGCATCGATCCCGCTACCTCGCGCATGCTAAGCGCGCGCTCTACCATCTGAGCTAATCCCCCTTGGGCACAATCGAATAATAATAGAAATATTTAAAAAAAATATTTGGAGAATTTGAGCTAATCTCGCTTAGTCTGTAATAGATATGTTTTAACTAAAATATTTGGCAAATAAGTTACAACTAACTACAATAAGAAAATGAAAATATTAATATTAATATTAATATTAATATCGTCTGAGCAAATAGCCCTTGTTTTCTAATTAGAGATAATAGAAATATTTTAACAAAAATATTTGGCAAATTAGTAATACATACTACATTAAGAAAATCAAAATTATTAATACTTCTAGTGCATGGTCAACTGCTCATAAATTTCGGAAATAAGAAAAAACAAGTAATCAAATGTCCACATGAAAAAGTGGGAGATTCTAAGTCCATTAAGCGCATATTGTACAAATTGAACTATTCCACCTGAGGCAAGTAAAATTAATTTTAATATGAAAAACGTGGAGGATGCGGGCATCGAACACGCTACCTCGCGCATGCAAAGCGCGCGCTCTACCATCTGAGCTAATCCCCCTTGTTTTCTAGTTGGAGATAATAGAAATGTTTTAACAAATATATCTGGCAAATTAGTAATACATACTACATTAAGAAAATCAAAATTATTAATACTTCTAGTGCATCGTTAACTGCTCACAAAATTCGGAAATAAGAAAAAACAAGTAATTAAATGTCCACATAAAAAAGTGGGAGATTCTATGTCCATTAAGCGCATATTGTACAAATTGAACTATTCCACCTGAGGCAAGCAAAATTAATTTTAATATGAAAAACGTGGACATCGCGCATGCAAAGCGCGCGCTGTACCATCTGAGCTAATCCCGCTTGTTTCTAGTTAGGGATAATAGAAATGTTTTAACAAATATATCTGGCAAATTGGTAATACATACTACATTAAGAAAATCAAAATTATTAATACTTCTAATGCATCGTCAACTGCTCATAAATTTCGATAAGAAAAGACAAGTAAAAGAGATATCTACACCAAAAAAGAGGAGGATGCTAAGTCCATTAATAATTTGAACTATTCCACCTGAGGTAAGTAAAATTAATGATAATATAGAAAACGTGGAGGATGCGGGCATCGATCCCGCTACCTCGCGCATGCTAAGCGCGCGCTC
Source organism: Chrysogorgia sp. JL179-B06 (assembly GCA_035772405.1). Classification (NCBI taxonomy): domain Eukaryota; kingdom Metazoa; phylum Cnidaria; class Anthozoa; order Scleralcyonacea; family Chrysogorgiidae; genus Chrysogorgia; species Chrysogorgia sp. JL179-B06. The sequence goes on from JAYKKM010000143.1 coordinate 3,311,400, forward strand.
TACCATCTGAGCTAATCCCCCTTGTTTTCTAGTTGGAGATAATAGAAATGTTTTAACAAATATATCTGGCAAATTAGTAATACATACTAAATTAAGAAAATCAAAATTATTAATAATTCTAGTGCATCCACAGGGCAAAATAGAAAATTTAAGTTCCCTTAAAGCTTCATTAAAAGGCAACTATTGAAGCATTTAAGTTGGCTTTAAGGTTCACTTAAATTTACAAAATAGACCTTTAGTTAACATTTAAGTATTGACTTAAAGATCATTGATGAACCATTTAGGTATAACCTTAAAGGCACATTATTTCCACTTAAATGAGATTTTAGTGAAACTTTAAGATGAACGTTAAATACCAGTTAAATTGACTTTTAAATATGCTTTAATGTACCATAAAGTTCCTTAAAGTTTAATTTAGCACAATTTAATATCAACCTTAAATGTCACCCAAATAGAGATTTAAGTAAACTTTAGTGCACCATAAAGTTCATTAATTTTTAAAATTTATATTGATTATATATTCACTAATTTTTATATTTTGCAATGAAATGAAAGAAAATTACTTTGTTATCTGTCATTTATTGGTCCTTAATTATTTGTAGTTTGAAGCACTAATTATAATTTGTATGTCTATAATTCAATCACAGTGGCATGTACACAGTATTATATATATTAAATATTAATTAGAAACCATATACTGTATGATTCCTTATATCATCATATTGATCAATCAAGGCACACAACAATGAAATTACAAATAACATATTTATTACACAAATTAACTGCTACAACAATAGTTAAATACAGTTGAACCTTTCATACACGACCACCATTATTGTCTTGCAAGGTGGTCACTTAATTATGGAAGTGGTCACTAGTACAACTTTGAATATGCTATGTTTGTTCAATGTTCATTTAAAATAATACAGCACTTAGGATGCCATTATAGAATTCAGGGAAATCATCAGGTTTTTGCCTTGTTGATGGTTGAAGAGCTTCACAACGTGGAAGAATTCTATCCTTGGCCCTCTTTGTGAGATGTTTCTTATAATTTTCATCCAACTCTCTCTTGTTTTTTTTAAAGCGGGTACTTTCCCAGGAAAGCCTCTTTACCTCATATCCTACAACTTTCCTTTGCCCATCAGCACCATTGGCTTCAATGTCACTCTCCTCACTTGACATGGCTTCATCCACCAAGACTTCAGCTACCCTAGCCAACTTCTTCACTGTCCATTTGACCTTCTCTAATGTTACAATTCTCCTGGCTAATTTCTATATAAAGATCAATAACATATAATTATATATAAAAATATAGATCAATAACAGATAATTACATATAATTATTATATATATATATATATATATATATAATAATAATATTATATATATATATATATATATATATATATATATATATATATATATATATATATATATATATATATATATATATATATATATATATATATATATATATATATATATATATATATATATATATATATATATATATATATATATATATATATATATATATATATATATATACATTATATATATATATATTGAAAGGATTTATGGTGAAGGAAAATTTCGAGTGTTGGAATACATACATTTTACATTGGAATACATACATACAGTGGTTTGATCGAGTGAAATGCCAAATATTACCTATAATATACCCAGAATCTTATCCCGGCATTACCACAATATATACAGAACTCGTGACTAGGCTCTCGGCAATGGCTTCCGTAGCTCAGTGGTCAGAGCACTGCACTGCACTAGCATCGCAGGGTCGCGGGTTCAATTCCAGCCGGAAGTTGCATTTTTCGCAACTGGTCCCGGTTTGGTCTTGTATTCCAACACTCGAAATTTTCCTTCACCATAAATCCTTTCAGCATGTATATATATATATATATATATATATATATATATATATATATATATATATATATATATATATATATATATATATATATATATATATATATATATATATATATATATATATATATATATATATATAACAAGTAATATTTGGCATTTCATTCGATTAAACTACATGTTCGAAGGATTTATGGCGAGGGAAAATTTCGAGTGTTGGAATATATACATTTTAAGACCAAACCGGACCAGTTGCGAAAAAATGCAACTTCAAGGCATTCCGGCTGGAATCGAACCCGCGACCCTGCGATGCTAGTGCACTGCTTTGACCACTAGCTGAGCTACGGAAGCCGTTGCCGAGAGCCTAGTCACGAGTTCTGTATATATGGTGGTGGTAATGCCGGGATAATATTCTGGATATATTAGTATATTATTGGCATTTCACTCGATTAAATTAAGTGCCTATGAAATGAAAAAATCCAGTTTCCATAAATGTCTTTCCTTCGAAAGTAGATTTTGAATAATGACAAAATCTGTTTAATTTTTTTCTTCATCATTCAGCATTGTCTGGTTATAACTATAAGCATTTGAAATTTTAGTGTGATGACGTCACAAGGTGGACATGCTGTACTAGAGAAATATTAAAGTCTTTATATTTTGTGAAGCGTTTACACGAGAACTACGAAACTTAATACCATTTCAACTCCACAATAAGCCATTTTACTATATACTACCATTTTAAAATATACTACTTTTTGTGGTCACCATGGTAATAAACTAGGCTCCAGGTCCCTGAAAAGAGTAATGTTTCCATGGTAACTATACAAATATCAGTCGAAAGTCGATCACTTGAAGAACAACATTGCTGCCATGTTTCATCTTTGTGCAAGTCATACTTTATGAAATATCAACACTTTAATATTTCTCAGGTATATAGCGGATCCACCTTGTGACGTCATCACGCTAAAATTTCAAATGCTTATAACTAAACAACGGGGAATAATAAAGAAAAACAGTAAACAAATTTCGTCATTATTCAAAACCTACTTGCGAAGTGAACACATGGAATATCGATTTTTCATTTCATAGGCACCTTAAACCACATGTTCGAAGGATTTATGGCAAAGGAAAATTTAGAGTGTTGGAATATACTGCAGTATCGAAAAGTAGGCATGCTAGAATGAACATTGCAATTGAAGAACTGGCATGAACAATTATGTTGGACACAAAATGAACAAGATTGTCCAGCAATAATTAACACAAAAAGCCATAAGATTTAAAACATATTTATTACATTTACAGAAACCAAAATGTTAGTACAAAATATGTTTTAAAATTAGTAATTACATGGATTTTTTCATGTTATTTGACGCCTAAGTGTTCATTCTCATGGTAGAATGTATGTATCAATTTTATTGCCAGCACATGACATGTTTCATATATTCAGAGGATAAACAATGAAATCATGTTACGGCAACTACTGTGTAACTGTGGGTCATGTTACGGCAACTACTGTTGGGGTAACATACAGGGTTGACCATTAGGATACTGGTAATCTAGCTAGATCCAGAAAATTCTGGACAGGAATAATGGTGCTGATAGAATTTGGTGATAACTGCAGGACATATAGCAATTAAAGTTGTACACCATTCCATCACATGCATACAGGTATATGTGGGCAGAACAATGAGGTGTAAATGTATGAATGCTTAAAAGATTTTCTATTAGTACTATGAAATTTAGAGTAACATTTTAACATACATCTCTCTTTCTGCCATTCTTCCTACATGTCTTCTTGTGTTCATCATACTTTGCTTCTCTCTTCTGTTTTTCCTTTTCACACAAAGAGAGGAAATACCTTTTCAACACACCTGTAAAAAGAAATTTACAATTGAATTATAACAATTTTACTAATAATCAACCTTGTGTTCTTTCATGGCATTATTACAGCTCATATGTCATCTTCATGGCTGTGATTCAATCATTAATTTTGCAAACCAGGGAACAATAAACAAGAATTGTGCTACTAGTAAACAATTGCATGTATGGCAGAACTAGCATGACAATTGTAAGCAAAAATGGTATATTTTAGATGGACCTTTTAGGTACACATACTGAAAAGCAATCATGGTAAAACTAACAGCAAATTGGGAATACTGTACATATATACATATATATAGATATACATATTACATATACATATACTTGTACAATGTACATATATACATATATATATATTGTCAAATACATATATGGAAAAAGTGACTGCCCAACTGGGAATCGAACCCTGCTCTCCGAATCAACGTTTCGGCGCTCTGACCTTTGAGCTAATGAGACACGGTCAGAACAGTCAGTGATTTTTCCATATACATATTAAATTCGCCGCTTTCACTTAACACCAACAGGCAGACATTACCTCTCTCATTAGCTCAAAGTGCCGTTAAGTGAAAGCGGCGAAGTTAATACTTAATATGTATATGGAAAAATCACTGACTGTACTATATATATATTATATATATATATATATATATATTATATATATATATAATATATATATATTAAAGGATTTATGGTGAAGGAAAATTTCGAGTGTTGGAATACATACATTTTAGGACCAAGCTGGGACCAATTTCGAAAAATGCAACTTCAAGGCATTCCGGCTGGAATCGAACCCGCGACCCTGCGATGCTAGTGCAGCGCTCTGACCACTGAGCTACGGAAGCTGTTGCCGAGAGCCTAGTCACGAGTTCTGTATATGGTGGTGGTAATGCCGGGATAAGATTCTGGGTATATTATAGGTAATATTTGGCATTTCACTCGATCAAACTACATGTTGAAAGTATTTATGGTGAAGGAAAATTTCGAGTGTTGGCCGAATACATACATATATATATATATCCAGAATCTTTTCCCGGCATTACCACCACTACATATACAGAACTCGTGACTAGGCTCTCGGCAACGGCTTCCGTCGCTTAGAGCACTGCACTAGCATCGCAGGGTCGAGGGTTCAATTCCAGCCGGAAGGCCTTGAAGTTGCATTTTTCGCAACTGGTCCCGGTTTGGTCTTAAAAATTAAATATATCAAAAGACTCAAAATTTTACTTTCACAATAAATCTTTAGAACATGTAGTTTAATTGAGTGAAATGCCAAATATTACCTGTAATATTTTATTTTATTTTACTTCGCCTTGATTATGTAGTTTATATAGTGAAATTTACATTTGTACAGATCCTATATTACAAGACTTGTAAAACCGCAACAACAATCGCCAATTACTCCGAGAAGAACCAATGAAAAATCACACACGTGCTCGGCGAAACATTCACAATGTCAATACCACAAGTGCGAAGCACGAGTGGTACTATGAATGCCAAACACAAGTGTGACTCCTCATCAATTCCTCAAGAATAAGTGTTATTTCCTTTTAATACCCTTTCAATCAATTTTACGTGTTCCTAAATACCCCTAAATTTTACTACGAAGCGGAAAAATATACCCAGAATCTTATCCCGGCATTACCACCACTATATATACAGTACTTGTGACTAGGTTCTCGGCAACAGCTTCCGTAGCTCAGTGCTCTGCACTAGCATTGCAGGGTCGCGGGTTCAATTCCAACCGGAAGGCATTTTTTCGCAACTGGTCCCGGTTTGGTCTTAAAATGTATATATTCCAACACTCGAAAATAATCTTTATATATATATAGGCTCCAAGGATATGAGGATAATACATACATTTTAAGACCAAACCGGGACCAGTTGCGAAAAATGAAACTTAGAGGCCTTCCGGCTGTAATTGAACCCGCGACCCTGCGATGCCAGTGCAGTGCTCTGACCACTGAGCTACGGAAGCCGTTGCCGAGAGCGTAGTCACGAGTTCTGTATATATGGTGGTAATGCCGGGATAAGATTCTGGGTATATTATAGGTAATATTTGGCATTTCACTCGATCAAACTACATGTTGAAAGGATTTATGGTGAAGGAAAATTTCGAGTGTTGAAATACATACATTTTAAGACCAAACCGGGACCAGTTGAAAAATGCAACTTCAATTAAGGTCTTGCGGCTGTAATAGAACCCGCAACCCTGCGATGCTAGTGCAGTGCTCTGACCACTGAGCTATAATAGTCTTTAATGTTTACTTTTATATAGTTTTATTGTAAAATTTCTACCATAGTACTGTAAAACGCCAAGAACATTAGTGATTTGTGTGCTATAGAAATGTATTTTATTATTATTATTTATTATTATGTAGTAAATACATGCCAATATATGCCAACATACTTTCTATAACAAGTCGACACCAAGGACTTTTTTCTTCACCGTGATATTGGCGGTGTAATTCATCGGTCACTGTCTCAATAACGTGCTTGTTGTTGAGCGAATTAACACTGCAAAACATAATTGTTAATTGCAAAGTAAGCACAGGTTGTCTCTTAGATTCCATATACTTTTATATGAACTTCTAAAGGCCAATCTACACGATACGATTTGTCGTATACGATTCTCATCTTGGTGTATGTGATCATGATGTGATCAAACTGTACACGCGTGTCAACATTCGTCAAGTACGACAATCGTATACAACAACCGAACAACGTATACGACAATCGTATAAACAACGTAATGGTGATAAAGAGTATCGTATAAACAACGTAATGGTGATAAAGAGTATTGACAAAGTCTGACAAAATATACTAGCTAACTGGACATAAAAAGGATAGTGTATTAGTACCTTTCAATCACGTTGAAACCGTTAAAATCGTCACGTTGGCAGAGTCCTTTGTATATCTGTTTCGTGGTTCTCTATTTTCATAAAACAAACAAATACGCGGTCAGAGACTAAGTACTAATATAAAAGCACAGTACTTCCCGCCAATTTTCAAATCATAAATAATATATCACAGAATTCGATCGTGAAAATTAACGGCTTTTATCACACTGAATTTTCTTAGGGAACACATTTCGCCTCTAGAATCACAGCTAGAATCTAAAGTCTATCATTTGTTAGTACAACAAATACGAATTGAAATGAGAATATATAAAAATCGCAAATTGAATATAATCTATATGCGTTTACCAACGTACTCGACATTGTGGGGGCACACGAATCGTCTGCGCTTTCTTTCGTTTGGCTCTTCGCCCAGGAGGAGATCCACCACCACTACGAGTTGCCTCGTCTAACTTTCTCGCAAGGCTTTCGAACGCACTTTGGTTGTTCTCTATTTGCCTCTTCAGTTCTTCCCGGAGCAAATGGTTTTCCGCGGTTACATCTCGGTTGGAATGCGCCAGTTCCTCGAGAAGGACAAGCACTTGGTCTTGATTTCTCTCCACTAGGACCGGTTGAGCTTCGTCGGTAGAATTCCGCGCCATAATAATTAGTTACTTTACAGTTAGTATAAAAAGTTGGACTAACAGACTCGTCGAATATAGCGCGGCTAAAGACACCAGAACCAGAAAGAAGGATTTACATTTGCCGCGTGACGTACAGCCCTCCCCAAGCACCCTTGCAGCAGGCACGGCCAGGCTCTGGGAACGAGATTGCAGGCACGGCGGAAGCAAATCTGTATTGGGGGGCGTTGGGTACCAATCCTAAAATTGCCTGGTTAGTTATACAGTTACTCCATTTGATGAATATGCGAACAATTCGGAAGTACGAAAAACTCTCGGTTTGGTATTTTCCTGATCTAATTAAATGATTCCACATTAAAATTTTTAAACGGGCTAAAGCCCCACCCCCCCCCCCCCCCCCCCCCCCCCCCCCCCCCGCCGAGCCCCGGAGATATTACGGCGGGACGAAATTCCTGCACATTGTATTTCCGGCTTGAATCTCCCGCCAAAACCACTGATCTCTAGATCAAAACATAATATTTTGATAATGGCAAGCAAGAATTGGTCAAAGAAGAGGAACGTTGTTTGCAACGCCGATGGGATCGCTGTTACTAAGCTTAGTCAAGCTAATGCGCCTCAGTGGTGCTTATTGGCAGATCGTGCGAATGGCTTCTCGTTTGCTGACGATCGGCTATGCCAAAAGCAGCATCTCCGAAGCGAAGTCAACAATGTCATTGCCAAAGATACCAGAGACAGAGAGTCAAGGAGTCAGGAATCATTGCGAGCGAAAAGACGGCGAAGAAACAAAAAAAAGCGCGAGTCCATAAAGAAACTGAGTCGATTAGAAAGAAAAGCAAGATATTCTCGTATTCCAAACCAAATTATTGATGGACTTAAAGAAGAACTGCAGGATTTAACTCAAGAGAATAAGAAGGAGAGAAAGCTTTCTGCAAATTGCTGGAAATTGTATAAAGATGAGAAGGCAAAGAAGCTAAAAGTGTACCGGTGAGTATTTTTGTTGTTATGAAATGAGAACAATGGATAAATGAAGACCTATAATTGCCTTGATGGGATGCCTAGTGCTATGATAATAAATATGATAAAATAATTTTAATTGTTAAGTATATTATTCTAAAGTATATATTCCTCTTCTCCAAAATTGTGAGGCTGTTTTCTATACATACATTTACAGTAATATATACATGCAGTGAAGAGGGAGGACTAAATGTTCCTTGGGACCTCTGTAGCTACAGTACTTGGACTACCAGCATCTGAAGACTGAAATATGGGTGGCACACATTAATAAACAAGTAATAAAGCATACAGTACAGTATATTATACAGCATGTGTATACATATTCCACATTTTGGGCTCCCAGCAACATGATTTTAGCTCAACCGGGAAGAAGTCTACTGTACTCACTTTTGTCTCCTGGGCAAGTAGATTTGGCTGGAATAAAACTTGTTCTTCACCATTTCTGTAATCTTTGTCTCTTAGTTTTTAATTCAGGAAAGGACTTCCTGGCAGACCACAATCAATTTGTGAGGGGTTCATTGGGGCCTGTAGTGCTGATCACAGGGACTTACATCCAACAGATGTTTTTTCATATCCTTCATGGACCAATAATTTTAATTTTTTTCAGATCCCCAAAGAATATTGATAGAAGCAACTTGAAAGAAGCTGGTGACATTTCATCAAATATTCTTCGAAAGGGTGCATTTGGAACATGCCAAAAGATGACATACCGGGAACTTGTTGTGGCTGTCAAGAGATACCATGATCATGTTAAGGCCAGTTCAATTACATGGGAAGCAGGTGTTATTAATCTCTTTGATCATCCAGGTAAATGAAATTATAGTGAAATTCTGAAAAGGATCCTGGGTTTACAGTATATTAATGTGTTCAATTTTTTTGAACAAATTGAAGGCAATAATGGCAGCATCACCATACTGTACATACATAGGTAAGGTACACTGTGGTAGAGGTTATCGCTTCCAGCCTTCATCTGCAACTTAATAGCGTAGAGTCTGGCTGCTATTAATAGCTCAAAAAGCGGACAAACAAACCAAATTTGACTCAGAAATTATTACAAATGAGCTATTTTCTTTTGTTATGGCCGCAAGAATTATGGTTAAAATTGGACAAACATCGATACTGACGTCATCTCGACGGAGCGCTATTGAGCACAGTAAACATAATTTACTAAAACACAAAACTTAAAATACTATACTGTATTTACCTCAACAAATTCATTTATTGTAGGATTACCAATGTTATTCGGCATCTGCTTGGAGAAGAAACCTTACCTGATGGTCACACAATTTCATGGAATTGATGAGAAATGTTTAACACTTCATAATGCTGGGAAGTCACTTGTGGTATCAACAATAGGTGAGTGGACAAGGCTCTTTAGAGAGATAGGAGAAGCCCTTCTTTATGTCCATAACAAGGCAATGCTTCATAATGACATAAAAGGAGACAATGTTCTGCTGACAACACACGCTGCAGTTATACATCCCATTTTAATTGATTTTGGCAAGTGTCGTAGAGCCACAAATGCAAAAAGGTATAGGTTGACCTCAGAAGAACAAAGAAAGTATCACAAATATCATGGTCATATTGCTCCTGAGTTAATCAAAGGAACACATTGTCAGTCATTTGCGTCCGATATCTATTCATATGGTGTTCTCATTTCCAACATCTGTAAGGCTACATGCATCCTCACAGAAAATGAAAGAATGAAGCATGTGTATGAAGTATGTACATACAGAAAGCCTGAGGGCAGACCAACACTGGAAGTAATTTTAAGTAAATTGAAAGATTAAACATTTAAGATTTAAGAAAAGCCCTTAAACCTAGATTACAGGTACTATATAGTGCTAACTAGTATAACATTCAAATTCAATTTGGATATCTATCCAATTATGTACAAACAGTGAATAAAATTAATTTATATTGATACATGTATTTCTTCATATTATAAGAGTTTTGTGGAGATTTTTAAGATTGTTCTCACTATTGTTTATGAGTTCAATTTCAAAAGTGGATACTGTAGGTATCATTCTACAATACACCCTAATTTTTCAGAGATGTCTTGATAATTGGTACAGATGGCTCAATGTTAATACAGTGAACTCCCTCTTAACAGACACCTCTACGGGCCCATTTATATTAAGGTAAGTTCAGTGGCGAAGCTGGCCATAGCAACTGGTCATGCTATGCTAATTTATAAGCATCTGCATATTTTGAAAACAATACATTCCTAACGGTCTGAATATATGTAAAACATTTTAAAAAAATTACATAGCATGACCAGTTGCTATGGCCAACTTCGCCACTGTGTGAGATCCAGGTCTATTATTATTATAAAGGTATATTATTTTCATGGTGTTGACATTGGACAGGTGAATAATTTGGTTTGCCAATAACAATAATGCACTGGCAGCCACAAGGCATGATAAATATTTCCCCATATAAACACTTGGCCATGACAGGTACATGTACCTCAGCATACTGGCATGAGGATTTTATATTCTCAGGCATGAGAACTTTATGCCAATTTTGTTGATGATAATTAATAGTATATACTTCATGGTAGTCCACATATAGTACCTGGTAACTTTTTAGTTGTTAATTTAGGGTTAAACCCTAATCCTAACCATAACGACTGAAGAGTTATGGGGCACTAGTATGTGTACTGTATGTGGAATACCATGAAGTATATACCATAATTATTATGGCACCTCCACATGTTTGTCTTGATACAGTACTATCAATCATTGAGGTGTTGAGTGCAGAACCCAACACCTTGATGGAGATACTGTACATTTATAACCATTGCTACAGTAACCAAAAAAACAAGATACAGTATGGACTACCTGTACAGTACATTTAAGACTTGGCCCTGCCACCATAATTAGCCTTCAGGAGCAAAATCATAATAATGCTTTTCGGATAATATGAGATACTGCTATTCTGTCACTACCATCAAATTTAGAGAGTTTAGCACTTGCAAACTGGGAGTGAATTCTCTGGACTGGCATGAAAGAAGAAGGTCCACCATTCTGATACTCAGATGACCATAGCTGAACAGGATTGCCAATTCCATCTGCATCTTCATCTCTGTTGTACCACTTAACACAGGCAAATGTATGTAGAACACATTCCCCTCCAATGGTTAAAGAATGTGTGAAATAATAACTAACCAAACCTGGTGTTAGGGAAAATGTGGTCTTGTTGACTACACCAACATTAGCTGGCCACGAGGCAAGAATCATACTCGACCTTACTTGACGTGGTTCAATCCTTGAACCAAATGATGTTGTGCCAATCACTATTGATCCAAACTTGTGAATGAGTTGACTCATATCTTTTTCGGAGATAGCAATTTCAGGGTAGAGCAGCTTATACACTTCAAGCAGAAGTTTTTCATCGTCTGAATCCAAACCACACAATTTATAATTGGATGGGCAGAACACAGCAGACTGGTTGCTCCATACACTTCCTTCTGGCATTGGGGAAGTTACAGCTAGCCTATGGACTGCCCATCTGTCAGTCCATTTGGAATGCTCAAGCCAATCGGTGCTTTCTAATTGCTTAACTTCAGAACAAAGGTGAAAAAGTTCTTCTTTAAATAAGCTGGGGAGTCTGTTATCATCAAAAAAATGTGACATCTTAAATCTTCTCATCAGTTGCAATTCGATCGATCGCTTGTTTGTTGGGGTACTTCCTAGTATTCCATTATACCGTTCAAAACTGAAACACCAAAAACTTGCAACTGGCCCATGGTCTAAAACGACATCCTTTAAATGGCAGTGAAGGTGCATATTAGGTGTTATGGCTTCTTTCCCATGCAGTCTTTCCACTTCTTTACCAAATTTTGTGAATAACCCATTAGCAATCTCTACATCAGTTTGTGAAATAACTGCTTCACAAATGTGTTTGCAAGCAAGTACAAATATCTGCCAACATTTAAAGTGATCTTCTGGTAGAATATCTTTCAAACAAAACAAGGAATAAATGAGGGTCCAGTTCTTCCATTGTTCAGCAGTATAGCAACCACTGTTTGATGATATTTTAGTGGGGAGTCTGCCAATATTGCTTGGAACATCCATTAGTTTAATCCTTTCCTCAATTTTTCCTAGATCATGCTTTGAAAATACATTCTTGTTCCACAACTGGTACATGGTTTTGGCGGTCCCAAGGAATAGATTATGCATAGGGTCAATTGTGAAAAATCGAATTGCGTCAAAGTACTCTAGATCAAGTAGAATAGTATAGTGTGTTATGCCTGTTTCCTTGCAAAGTTTGTCCCCGTTTTGACTGTATCTTAATCATATCTATTTTTTTTGGCTAAGTGTCGATGTTGCAGATTAGTTCTTGGCTCCCAATTCTCTTTGTCGAAACCAGAATAATCCTTCTTCTCTCCAAACCCTCCTGGAAACAACTTTAGGCAACGGGAACACCCATAATGTGCTGCATGGCTTTTAAAACCTCCCAACTTTCTAACTGCAGGAATATCTGATGAACATGCTATCACAGCTGCCCTAAACGTTACAGGGAATCTACAGATGGCAGAAGCCAACTTCATGCCTTTCCACAAGCATTGCAACTCCTTTATGGCAGGTTCAAGAAATGCATTCAAACTTTTTGGTTCTTTGTCTAGTGATGGAACAATACCAACCACAATTACGTTTTCCCATTTGAAGCGTTCAGCTCTTGGCAAATTCAGAAAGACAAGGTAAAAAACTCCAACAGAATAATCACTTCTTCGCTTCATGGGTTGAAAGAAGTCGAAGTTCAGCATCAATCCATAATTACGGGGTGCTTGTAGGAAGTCTTTTCTATTGCAAGTTAAAAAATCTTTCCAGAGCTGTCCATCATAAATATCAGCCATTTTGTTTTCCGTCATTGATCTGCTTCTCCATTCTTCACACTTTTCCACAAATTCTTTTTTTTTAAGCAATCGTTCCAACGAGTTTATGATGCTATTATAACAATAGTACTTGATGGGATAGAAACAACTCTTCCCATTCTTCAATTGGACTCTATAAACAATTGATGCATTGCAGGTAACCTTTTTCCCTCTACAGTATTTGAAGCCTGAACAAACTTTTCCAACTGGTCTATTGTTAAAAGTTGTTACACATTCATTGTAGTTGTATAGTTTATGACACTTTGGACAAACAACATACTTGTCAAAGTCATCTTTGTCAAAATGTAAAAACTGTCTGAGCATGTAAATTGAGCCAGGAAAGACTGCTATAATTTGGGAAATAGTGTCATTAGGAATATGCACTCCCAATAGCTTAAGCCAAGCAGACAGGAAGCGTAGAAGCCATGCCATTCCATTTTCACTGATATGACACGACAGTTGCCATACCAGAAGAAAATAAACAAGCCAAAACACAAGACTGTTTACCATGTTGCGAGATATATTTGCTGGTTGTTCAGGAAGAGGTGGTGGTGATTCTGCATTTAAATCTTGTTGTAAATCATCTGGAACAACATCGTTCCAAATCTCTTCATTATCCTCATCATCAGTTGATGACAATTCTGCTTCACACTCTGAGGAATCAGTCTCTGCTTCACTTTCAATATCCCAACCAGATTCGTTTTGACTTGCAACACTAACAGAACCACTGCCACATAAATCCTAGTTACACAAAATGACAAAATGTTATTATTTATATACAATGTAAAATAACAATTATAATCTCATTAAAAAGATTACTTTCCACGTTTACACTCTGAAAATGAGGAGCCAAATATTGAATTCATTTTGGAAATCGTTATGCATACTGGTAAGAAATCTTGTTTCTCCACTTTTAGTGGAAGCATACAGTACTTATAATTGCTGGTAGAGCAAGGTGAAGGTATTATTTCGAATATTGGCCAGAGTGAAGGCCCTCATTGGAGTAAGAGCTTTGTTCCAATATTTGCATTTCCAATAACACCTTCACTTTACATTATCATGATATTGAATCTGACAATCTGGTGTCAGTCTGAGGAGTCCCCAATATTTTATTTTACCACAAGCAAGGGATATTTAATCATCTTTGCATGTACATGACTGTTTTCTATGTATTACAATAATTAACCTGATAATGGTACTGACAAGTAAATAACATAACTCACCAAATCATGCTCATCAGAAACGTCAGCACACGAATCTTCATTAAATTTCTGACAAATATCTATTTAAAATGATACAATTAATCATTTAGATTACGCAAATTTAAAATGAATATCATTGAATCACAACAATTAATTGCCATATTGAGGAAGATTGAGCTGTCTTAATTATTATCAAGACGCGCTGCAGCGCGTTATAGAAATAATGTTTGAAATGATAAGAATCGATTGTTAAACTTACCCAAACTAGCAACACTATCGCTGTCCGAGTCAGTCTCTGGAGCGGTGCGTGTGTATCCAATTATGCTGGAAAGATTATTTTGAGCATTCCTCTTCCTTTTATGCCGTTCGAAAGCCGACCTCGTAACCAGTTGGTCACAATGATCACACATAATCAAGCCCTTCGATTCCGCCATACAGTACCTCGATCTTATTACACCACAACAGATGAAAACGACTGTCAGCCTTGAGTTAATACGAAAGTATTGCTTCGCTGATTTGAGGTTGCTTGGTTACGTTGACGTCTTACCTAACAGATTTCCGGTTACGGAAATCAATTTGCGCAAATTATGTCACGAAGAGGTTTAAGGAGATTTCAGCGATACTGAAATGTATATTAAATTCTTGTTTAACTTTCTAGGGATTTATTGTGTAACTTAAAAGTTATTATATTTATATATCGCATTTAATTAAACTTTACGGCGAATACTAAAGCCCCTTAAAGATTGTGCCACTTAAAGGTCATCTAAATGTAACTTAAAACAACAATTAATGTTTAAGAGATTTCAGGTCAACTTAAATGCGCCTTAAAGTTTGTCGATTAAATTTAAGGGGATTTAAGTATCAATTAAAATAACTTAAATTTAAAATTTCGCCCTGTGATCGTCAACTGCTCATAAAATTCGGTAATAAGAAAAAACAAGTAATCAAATGTTCACATAAAAAAGTGGGAGATTCTAAGTCCATTAAGCGCATCTTGTACAAATTGAACTATTCCACCTGAGGCAAGGAAAATTAATTTTAATATGAAAAACGTGGAGGATGCGGGCATCGATCCCGCTACCTCGCGCATGCAAAGCGCGCGCTCTACCATCTGAGCTAATCCCCCTTGTTTCTAGTAAGAGATAACAGAAATGTTTTAACAAATATATCTGGAAAATTGGTAATACATACTACATTAAGAAAATCAAAATTATTAATACTTCTAATGCATCGTCAACTGCTCATAAATATCGATAAGAAAAGACAAGTAAAAGAGATATCTACACTAAAAAAGAGGAGGATGCTAAGTTCATTAATAATTTGAACTATTCCACCTGAGGTAAGTAAAATGAATGATAACATAGAAAACGTGGAGGATGCGGGCATCGATCCCGCTACCTCGCGCATGCTAAGCGCGCGCTCTACCATCTGAGCTAATCCCCCTTGGGCACAATCGAATAATAATAGAAATATTTAAAAAAAAATATTTGGAGAATTTGAGCTAATCTCGCTTAATCTGTAATAGATATGTTTTAACTAAAATATTTGGCAAATAAGTTACAACTAACTACAATAAGAAAATGAAAATATTAATATTAATATTAATTAAACAAAATTTGAACTTCTGAGTAATTCTCAATTTGGTTTTCGAAAATTTCACTCCACAGCAACTGCATTACTGGATTGTACCAATGATTGGTATATGAATCTAGACAAAAAAATGTTTAACCTAGTAGTTTTAATTGATTTAAAAAAAGCATTTGACACTGTTGATCATCAAATTCTGTTGAGGAAGTTAGAGCTCTATGGAATCAAAGGACAAGCTCTAACTTTGCTCAAATCTTATCTCACAAACCGAAAGTTGAAATGCCAAATTAAAAATTCCTTTTCTACAAAGCGACTGATTAAATGTGGCATACCACAAGGCTCTATCTTAGGGCCACTATTCTTTTTATTATATATTAATGATTTGCCTGAATGTCTAAATAAAACAAAACCGCGGTTGTTTGCTGACGACACAAATCTGACAGGTTCGGGAGATTCTATAACTGACCTTGAGACTGCAGTAAATTCTGATTTGGAAAACCTTAGAAAATGGTTAATTGCCAATAAACTTAGCCTAAATGTAGCTAAGACAGAATTTATGTTAATTGGTTCAAAACCAATGATAAAAAAGATTTCTGATTCAGATCTAAATGTTTTCATTGAAAATAAACAAATTAAACAAGTTTGCGAATGTAATACTCTTGGATTAATAGTTGACCAGCATTTATCGTGGAAAAGTAACACTGAAAATATTTGCAAAAAAATAACAGCAGGAATCTCTGCTATTCGTCGGGTCAAACCTTTTGTTGACATGTGTACACTCATTTCGATATATAACGCTATTATTCGGCCATACTTTGATTACTGCTGTGATGTATGGGATGTGTTTGGTGAATCGCAATCAAAACGACTCCAAAAACTGCAAAATAGAGCTGCTAGAATTATCTTGAACATGAGCAATGACGTAAATCATTCTATTGCTTTACGTACATTGGGCTGGGAGCCACTCAAAACAGAAAGGAAGAAAGCTAAGGCAAAAATGATGTATAAAGTATTAAATAAAATGGGTCCCAAATCACTCACTAATCTTTTTTCATACAAAAGTGAGAAAACAAATTACAACCTTCGGGACATTTCAAGTGGTCTTAGTTTACCAAAACCGCGTACTAACAATATGAAAAATAGTTTCATGTATCACGGAGCCAACCTTTGGAATTCTATTCCAAAGGAAATTAGGGAAAGCAAAACTCTTTCTTCCTTTCGAAATAAAATCACTGCTCACATCATTGACATAGAGTAATAAATAACTTGACGTGCCTGTAAACTAAGGTTCTAATAACGTTCTTATCATATAAATAATTTAATATTCTACCTCATATATTATTATATTCTACTGTAAATAGCTCTTAATATCATTCTTCATGTAACATTTTTCTATTTTTGCACACGCCCCTCGTGGAAATCAGCTTCGGTTGACGGGGCCAGCGTGTATAAATAAAGTTTCTATCTATCTATCTAATATTAATATCGTCTGAGCTAATACCCCTTGTTTTCTAATTAGAGATAATAGAAATATTTTAACAAAAATATTTGGTAAATTAGTAATACATACTACATTAAGAAAATCAAAATTATAAATACTTCTAGTGCATGGTCAACTGCTCATAAATTTCGGAAATAAGAAAAAACAAGTAATCAAATGTTCACATCAAAAAGTGGGAGATTCTAAGTCCATTAAGCGCATATTGTACAAATTGAACTATTCCACCTGAGGTAAGTAAAATTAATGATAACATAGACAAGGTGGAGGATGCGGGCATCGATACCGCTACCTCGCGCATGCTAAGCGCGCGCTCTACCATTTGAGCTAATCCCCCTTGTTTTCTAGTTGGAGATAATAGAAATCTTTTAACAAATATATCTGGCAAATTAGTAATACATACTACATTAAGAAAATCAAAATTATTAATACTTCTAGTGCATCGTCAACTGCTCATAAAATTTGGTAAAAAGAAAAAACAAGTAATCAAATGTCCACATAAATAAGTGGGAGATTCTAAGTCCATTAAGCGCATCTTGTACAAATTGAACTATTCCATCTGAGGCAAGTAAAATTAATTTTAATATGAAAAACGTGGAGGATGCGGGCATCGATCCCGCTACCTCGCGCATGCAAAGCGCGCGCTGTACCATCTGAGGTAATCCCCGTTGTTTCTAATTAGAGATAATAGAAATGTTTTAACAAATATATTTGGCAAATTGGTAATACATACTACATTAAGAAAATCAAAATTATTAATACTTCTAATGCATCGTCAACTGCTCATAAATATCGATAAGAAAAGACAAGTAAAAGAGATATCTACACCAAAAAAGATGAGGATACTATGTCCATTAATAATTTGAACTATTCCACCTGAGGTAAGTAAAATTAATGATGATAACATAGAAAACGTGGAGGATGCGGGCATCGATCCCGCTACCTCGCGCATGCTAAGCGCGCGCTCTACCATCTGAGCTAATCCCCCTTGTTTTCTAATAGGAGATAATAGAAATGTTTTAACAAATATATCTGGAAAATTAGTTATACATACTACATTAAGAAAATCAAAATTATTAATACTTCTAGTGCATCGTCAACTGCTCATAAATTTCGATAATTTCAAAAAACAAGTAATCAAATGTCCACATGAAAAAGTGGGAGATTCTAAGTCGATTAAGCGCATACTGTACAATATGAACTAATCCAGCCGAGGTAAGTAAAACTAATGTGAACATGAAAAAGGTGGAGGATGCGGGCATCGATCCCGCTACCTCGCGCATGCAAAGCGCGCGCTCTACCATCTGAGCTAATCCCCCTTGTTTCTAGTTAGAGATAATAGAAATGTTTTAACAAATATATTTGGCAAATTGGTAATACATACTACATTAAGAAAATCAAAATTATTAATACTTCTAATGCATCGTCAACTGATCATAAAATTCGGAAATAAGAAAAAACAAGTAATCAAATGTCCACATAAAAAAGTGGGAGATTCTAAGTCCATTAAGCGCATATTGTACAAATTGAACAATTCCACCTGAGGCAAGTAAAATTAATTTTAATATGAAAAACGTGGAGGATGCGGGCATCGATGCCGCTACCTCGCGCATGCAAAGCGCGCGCTGTACCATCTGAGGTAATCCCCCTTAGGATCCATGGTTCTCGCTGAGGCCATAACTTAAATACTGAGACAACTAGCTATCACTGTTGATAGACCACTTTCTTTTTCGGGCGCTCGTTGTGCGACCCTCTTCTTCGCTTTTTATCTGTAGTTATTTAGTTAGGCAGGCTTAACCTGCGAACCTTCGGGTTGCTAGCGTGCAGGCGCTTTTTCCTGCTGGGTGGTTTGGGGGGTGTTTCATCCCTGGCGAGCAGGCGTCCTCCCTCCTGCTGGGTATTTCCCTTTGCGTTTGACAGGCGCGTAGTACCTGTTAGTGTGTGTGGGGGGCTTTCGTCCCCAGCGTTCTTTTTTCTGCGCGTGCAGACGCTTTCCTTTTTGGTATTCTATACCGACGTATATTATATTATAATCTTCTTCTATATTATACTCCATATTATATATAATACTATATTATATATACCTATTATATTATTCTATATATTCATATACAAATATATTATTACACATACATATATTGTTATATGTATATATATATAAAATTATTTTATTGCATGCTATACTGAAGTATATATTACTTCATACCTTATTTTTTCATATTGCCTCATCATGCCACATCCAACGACGTTTACTGATGTGGATTATTGTGTGTGGAATAGTACAACCTCTGTTGTTACTATTCCAAAACGTCTCGTTGGTAACGACCAGATGACCAAAGTGCGCATTCAGTTTATTGAGGCACTTGGCGCTGATAACGTTTTGGGCATCCAAATTCTGCCCAAGTTACAGCTTCGGATTCAGTTTAAGGCCCCGGCCTTGCGCCGGGATTTTGACCTTAAAGGTTTCGATTTTCGGGGTGTCCACCTGACCCCCCAACCAGCGTACGAACAACTCACGCTGGTCTTTGTGGAACAGGCTCCCCTGCCGTTCCCAAATGATGTCTTCAAAGACACCATAGCCCAATTTGGTCGCGTTGCTTCTGTGAAGCACCTTCCTGTTAAGGGCTACCCCAACATACAGTCGGGCACTCGCATGGTTTCCATGCATCTTACTTTCAACATCCCTTCCTATGTGAAGATTGCAGGCTTTCGTTGCCGGGTTAATTACAAGGACCAGCCGTTTGCCTGCTTTGGTTGTGGCAAAATCGGCCACAAAGTCCAGCATTGTCCGGGACGGACTTATGCAAATATAGTTGCTGCTTCTTGCAACCCTGGTAGCTCCGCGTACCGATGTTGGGTCGGTCACGACTCCACCACTACCACCGCCGCCGCCACCACCGGCGCCGGTTCCACCGCCGCCACCACCGTCTCCCCCTCCTCTACCGCCACTTCCGTCTCGTAGCGGTGTGAGTTTGCAGTCAGTAAACTTAGAGGAACACTCGGAGAACACTCGGACCTCTCACTCGGACCTCCACGGTCGTGGGTGAAACGATTTTAGTTACGATTGCTTCACACCTTCCGCCATGCAATTCCACAACTGAGGTTTCGCTGGCTGATATGGCGCCAAAGGGGACGAAGCGCCTTCTCGACTCCAGTCCGGACGGCGATAAGTCTAAGCGTGCTCTGTATGACCTTCGGTCATCTGACGAGGAATCAATTCCGGACACAACAGTGGATGTGCCACTAGACCCGGACGCTCTTTGCCTTGAATCCACCACCGCTGCTGCGGTTAACGAGGCCTCGCCACTAGAGGTGGCCAACACGGATCCTGATTTTCAGGCTCCCCCTCCCTCGACACCGGTCGAGATATCACTATCAAGTGACGGTACCGCTGCCCAAAACTTGTTGGAGCAACAGTGCCCGAGTAGTGTGGATGTCATCCCACCTACTCCTATTCTAACGCGCCGCAGACAGCGCGGTCGTTTACTGCAAACTGTCCCTCCCGCGCCGGAGCCGACGGATAGCCCACCTCCTTCCCAGGTTCCTGCTACGGATGCGGATATTCCGGATCACGGAACCTGGACCTCTGCTACGGAGCTGGATATTCCAGGCCACGAAACTTGGCCCGAGGATGAACATAGCAACACTGGGGCTTCGGGAAGTACTCCCGAGAACACCCCCCTGCCTTGGTCGCATGATGTGGATCATGGCATCTTTTCCGAGGCTGGCTCTGCCAGTTTCTCTGCCTGTACCGACCCAAATAGTCGTACAGATCTCGATAATGTTTCCCTTGGATTCGCCACAAACGATTCCGAGTTGCATGACGTGTACGAGGACGGGGAGTTCCCCGATCCTTCCTAATTTTTTAAACACGTTGCTTTCACGTTCAAGTTGTTAACCCTTAATATAAACGGTCTTAATGACCGCACCAAAAGGGTCACTTTTATTCAATGGCTGAAATGTGTCAAGGCGGACATAATATGCGTGCAAGAGACACATGCTAAAACACACGCGACTCTACGAGCATGGTTTTCTTCCTCAGGATATGCGGTCGCCTCCTCATCTGTATCTAACAAGCGAGTAGGCACCGCTATCCTCATCCACACCCGTCACAAGCTCGAAAAGGTTCGGCGGGATGAGGCAGGCCGGTTCGTGCAGGCGGAGGTAACAATGGATGACGAAAAGGTGCGTTTTGTGTCTTTATATGCTCCCAGTCGCAATCCGGATCGAAATAAGTTCCTATCCTCCGTGCCAGATTTTGTAGACCTGGCCCTACCCACCTTTTTGTGTGGGGACTTTAATTCAGTATTGGATCCCACGCTGGACCGGCGCCACCCGCCGTCATACCAGCGTGGATCGCCTAACCTAGCTGCAGAGAGTGTCTCTACCTTACAGTCACTACTCTCAGCAACAAACACATTTCCTGTATGGCGCACACACCATCCAGGCGTCCGCTCCTTTTCCTGGGACCACGCTTCCGGCGAGTGCTCCTCGCGGATCGATATGGTTTGGGCACCAATCCCTTTTAAGGAACACGTGGTGGATAGTGAATACTATCCCTCTTTCTTCACAGACCACAGATACCTTATGATCTCTTTCACTCTCCCATCTTCTATCGGCGTTGGGCCTGGATTTTGGAAGCTCAATACTTCCACCCTTAAGGATAAGGAGTACTGTAAATGAGTGAAATCGTTTTGGATGTTTTGGCGTACGCAACAAAAGGAGTTCCCCAACCCTCTAGACTGGTGGGATATGGGGAAATTCTACCTACGCGAAGTCACACGGAGTTTCTGTAAGGCGAAAGCCTTAGAGGCATCTGATTTGAAGGTCTCTTTAAATCGGCGCCTGCTAAACCTACAGCGTATGTTCGACGCTGGTGATTCTTCCGTCTTCACCGAACTGTGCACTGTTCAGGAGGAGTTACGTGCTTTTGAGATCAGGGAAGCCCGGGCTGCCCAAGTGCGTGCGAGATGTCGGTGGGCTGAGGAAGGGGAGAAATCCACGGCCTATTTCTTTTCTCTGGAGAAGAAGCACCGTGAGAAGAAGAATATGTCCGCTATAAAAGACCCTGCCACTTCGGTTGTCTATCACGATTCTCTGGACATACTGAAGGTATGGCAAGGGTATTACCAAGGCTTATTCACGGCAGAGGTGTGTGACCTAACCGTGCAAGACCACCTCCTCTCTAAACTAGTGAGGAAACTCTCTCCTGAGGGACAATCGTGCTGCGAAGGGCTTCTTACTCCTGAAGAATGCCAGATCGCTGCCGAAGGTATGGCCACTGGGAAGACACCTGGTTCGGACGGGTTTCCGATCGAGTTTTACTCAACTTTCTGGGACATCCTCTGTCCAGATTTGGTTGTCGTACTCAACCATGCTTACTCCACCGGCTTACTATCCACCTCACAGCGACGTGGGCTGATTATTGTTCTTTTTAAAAAGGGCGATCGTCTCGAAACAAAGAATTGGCGCCCGATTAGTCTGCTCAATGCCGACTATAAGATCGCGACTCGAGCCATTTCTGGTCGTCTCCTCCGAGTAATCTCCTCTGTGGTGTCGCCAGACCAAACGTGTGGCGTACCTGGCCGAACTATAGGGGAAAACCTGAGCGTCTTGCGCGACGTAATCGACTTGGCTGAAATAAACCGACTCCCAGCGGCGTTTCTTTCGTTAGACCAAGAGAAAGCCTTCGACCGAGTCGACTGGGACTTTCTGGCTCGCACCCTTACGGTAATGGGCTTTGGACCTAGCTTCCGTCAATGGGTCAAGCTTTTTTATACGGACGTTGAATCCTCCGTTGTTATCAACGGGTGGATGTCTCCCTTCTTCCGTCCATCTCGGGGAGTACGTCAGGGCTGTCCCCTGTCCCCTCTCCTGTATGTCTTGTGTGCAGAGGTTCTTGCCTGCAACCTTCGCGCTGACCCTGGCATCTCCGGCCTGCGTCTGCCGGACTCGCTGCAAGAGCTGCGCTGCTCCTGCTACGCAGATGACACGACCATCGTTGTCACCTCTGATGCCTCGCTGCCTGCAGTCTTCGCTGTTTATGACAATTATGCGAAAGGCACAGGAGCCAAGTTAAACCGTGGCAAATCTAAAGGACTGTGGTTAGGGGCGTGGAAACTTCGCACGGATACCCCCCACGGTTTGACTTGGGTTCAGGACCTACCCATACTTGGGGCCGTCCTCAGTGCGTCCGACTATACCACGGCGACCTGGGAATCTCGCATCGTCAAGGTGGAAAAGCGGCTTTCCTCTTGGAAAGGCCGCAACCTCTCTTACCAGGGTAAAGCCCTTATTATCAACGCGCTCGCTTTATCCCAGATATGGCATCTATGTACGGTCTTCGTCATGCCTGGATGGGTGGCATCCAGACTTGACAAGGCCATTTGGCCTTTTTTCTGGGGAGGTAAAAAGGATCTAGTCGCTCGCCGGACGGTGACGACAGCATGCTCGGCCGGTGGTTTCGGTGTGGTTGACTTTCGTGTGAAAGCCGATGCCTTGCGGCTACAATGGCTAAAAAGGGTCTCATCCGATTCAGGGGCGAAATGGAAGCTTCTGTTTCGTCATCTACTGGGTAAAGGGTTCAACTTAGGGCTCGATGCTCTGTTAAGACTTCGCTCTTTCAAGCGGACATCCCGCCAAAGCCTTCCGCCATTTTATCAGCAACTCTTAAAATCCTGGCGCTCCTTTCAAGGTGGCACCAGTAACGGTGAGCTCGTAATTGGGACCTCTCGCGATGTGCCTCTGGCCATCGAGGCCTTCACGATGCAGAAGGTCTATCGCATTGCTTTAGCTCTACGACATAAACCTCCACACTGCGAGGAAAAGTTCCGCCCTACCTATGGCGATCTCTACTGGCCAGACACCTGGCAACAATTACATATGCTCCCACTCGAACGGGGAGCAACGGACCTCAATTGGAAGATTGCTCATGGCATTCTCTACACCGCGGTCAGACTGGTGCGATCTTTCGGCTATCGCAAAATGGAGATATTGTGCTTCTGTGGTGCTGACGAAGAGACACTGGAGCACCTCTTTTTTCACTGCTCGTTTGCACAGCTCTTGATCAACTGGGTTTTTTTCCAGTTGACTCTATCTGCACCAAACGCCACACCCTTTACGATCAAAGAGCTTTTGTTCGGCTTTACGGGAGCGCGGAGGAATACCATCCCTAAAGTCATCATGTGGTTGTTACAGCTGGTGAAACATCGTATTTGGATCGCCCGCTGTGACTTCCGATTCCGCAACATTCCACCAGTTGAGAGCAATTGTCTCAAAGTCGTCACTGCACGTACAAAATTCCTGCTACGTCTGCACGCGCAAAAGCACTCTTCGCCACGCAGACTGGCCATTTTTGTAAAAGAATGGCTCGCTGGGGGGTCCTTGGGTGTTTTTAATGGTGAGAAGCTTGACTTCTCTTTTTAACTTTTTTAACCTTTTATCCTTTTTAACTTAATCCTCCCTTCGCCTCGGCGTTGGGATAAAATAGTTAATGTAGGATATTAAATTTAATTTCTTCCCTGGTCTCTCCTTAATTGGTCTGCACTGGGCGAAGTAAACATCCTTTTTCCTTCTTTCTTTATCTAGGATCATTGTTGCCTCTCGCGTCTCAAGGATTCTAGGTTTCCATCTTTGGGGGTGAGAGTCATGCTCTCAGCACAGTTAGCAGCTTTGTAGGCTCCCCCTGTTTAGAATATTCTTTGCACGTACGTCCTCGGAATGTACGAATATTCTTTTCAAAATAAAAAAAACTACATTAAGAAAATCAAAATTATAAATACTTCTAGTGCATGGTCAACTGCTCATAAATTTCGGAAATAAGAAAAAACAAGTAATCAAATGTTCACATCAAAAAGTGGGAGATTCTATGTCCATTAAGCGCATATTGTACAAATTGAACTATTCTACCTGAGGCAAGTAAAATTAATTTTAATATGAAAAATGTGGAGGATGCGGGCATCGATCCCGCTATCTGAGGTAATCCCCTTGTTTTCTAGTTGGAGATAATAGAAATGTTTTAACAAATATATCTGGCAAATTGGTAATACATACTACATTAAGAATATCAAAATTATTAATACTTCTAATGCATCGTCAACTGCTCATAAATATCGATAAGAAAAGACAAGTAAAAGAGATAAGAGGAGGATGCTATGTCCATTAATAATTTGAACTATTCCACCTGAGGTAAGTAAAATTAATGATAACATAGAAAACGTGGAGGATGCGGGCATGGATCACGCTACCTCGTGCATGCTAAGCGCGCGCACTACCATCTGAGCTAATCCCCCTTGTTTTCTAGTTGGAGATAATAGAAATGTTTTAACAAATATATCTGGCAAATTGGTAATACATACTACATTAAGAAAATCAAAATTATTAATACTTCTAATGCATCGTCAACTGCTCATAAATATCGATAAGAAAAGACAAGTAAAAGAGATATCTACACCAAAAAAGAGGAGGATGCTAAGTCCATTAATAATTTGAACTATTCCACCTGAGGCAAGTAAAATTAATGATAACATAGAAAACGTGGAGGATGCGGGCATGGATCACGCTACCTCGTGCATGCTAAGCGCGCGCACTACCATCTGAGCTAATCCCCCTTGATTTCTAGTTGGAGATAATAGAAATGTTTTAACAAATATATCTGGCAAATTGGTAATACATACTACATTAAGAAAATCAAAATTATTAATACTTCTAATGCATCGTCAACTGCTCATAAAATTCGGAAATAAGAAAAAACAAGTAATCAAATGTCCACATAAAAAAGTGGGAGATTCTAAGTCCATTAAGCGCATATTGTACAAATTGAACAATTCCACCTGAGGCAAGTAAAATTAATTTTAATATGAAAAACGTGGAGGATGCGGGCATCGATCCCGCTACCTCGCGCATGCAAAGCGCGCGCTGTACCATCTGAGGTAATCCCCCTTATTTCTAGATAATAGAAGTGTTTTAACAAATATTTCTGGCAAATTGGTAATACATGCTACATTAAGAAAATCAAAATTATTAATACTTCTAATGCATCGTCAACTGCTCATAAATATCGATAAGAAAAGACAAGTAAAAGAGATATCTACATCAAAAAAGAGGAGGATGCTAAATCCATTAAGAATTTGAACTGTCCCACCTGAGGTAAGTAAAATTAATGATAACATAAAAAACGTGTAGGATGCGGGCATCGATCCCACTACCTCGCGCATGCTAAGCGAGTGCTCTACCATCTGAGCTAATCCCCCTTGGGCACAATCGAATAATAATAGAAATATTTAAAAAAAAATATTTGGAGAATTTGAGCTAATCTCGCTTAGTCTGTAATAGATATGTTTTAACTAAAATATTTGGCAAATAAGTTACAACTAACTACAATAAGAAAAAGAAAATATTAATATTAATATTAATATTAATATCGTCTGAGCTAATACCCCTTGTTTTCTAATTAGAGATAATAGAAATATTTTAACAAAAATATTTGGCAAATTAGTAATACATAATACATTAAGAAAATCAAAATTATTAATACTACTAGTGCATGGTCAACTGCTCATAAATTTCTGAAATAAGAAAAAACAAGTAATCAAATGTCCACATGAAAAAGTGGGAGATTCTAAGTCCATTAAGCGCATATTGTACAAATTGAACTATTCCACCTGAGGTAAGTAAAATTAATGATAACATAGACAAGGTGGAGGATGCGGGCATCGATACCGCTACCTCGCGCATGCTAAGCGCGCGCTCAACCATCTGAGCTAATCCCCCTTGTTTTCTAGTTGGAGATAATACAAATGTTTTAACAAATATATCTGGCAAATTAGTAATACATACTACATTAAGAAAATCAAAATTATTAATACTTCTAGTGCATCGTCAACTGCTCATAAAATTCGGAAATAAGAAAAAACAAGTAATCAAATGTCCACATAAAAAAGTGGGAGATTCTATGTCCATTAAGCGCATATTGTACAAATTGAACTATTCTACCTGAGGCAAGTAAAATTAATTTTAATATGAAAAATGTGGAGGATGCGGGCATCGATCCCGCTACCTCGCGCATGCAAAGCGCGCGCTCTACCATCTGAGCTAATCCCCCTTATTTTTAGTGAGAGATAATAGAAGTGTTTTAACAAATATTTCTGGCAAATTGGTAATACATGCTACATTAAGAAAATCAAAATTATTAATACTTCTAATGCATCGTCAACTGCTCATAAATTTCGATAAGAAAAGACAAGTAAAAGAAATATCTACACCAAAAAAGAGGAGGATGATAAGTCCATTAAGAATTTGAACAATTTGAACTATTCCACCTGAGGTAAGTAAAATTAATGATAACATTAAAAATGTGGAGGATGCGGGCATCGATCCCGCTACCTCGAACACGCTAAGCGCGCGCTCTACCATCTGAGCTAATCCCCCTTGCTTTCTAGTTAGAGATAATAGCAATGTTTTAACAAAAATATTTGGAAAATTAAGAAAATCAAAATTATTAATACATCTAGTGCATCGTCAACTTCTCATAAATTTCGATAATTGCAAAAAAGAAGTAATCAAATGTCCACATGAAAAAGTGGGAGATTCTAAGTCCATTAAGCGCATACTGTACAATATGAACTAATCCACCCGAGGTAACTAAAACTAATGTGAATATGAAAAAGGTGGAGGATGCGGGCATCGATCTCGCGACCTCGCGCATGCGAAGCGCGCGCTCTACCATCTGAGCTAACCCCCCATGGGCACAATCGAATAATAATAGAAATATTTTAACAAAAATATTTGGAGAATTTGAGCTAATCTCGCCTAGTCTGTAATAGATATGTTTTAACTTAAATATTTGGCAAATAAGTTACAATTAACTACAATAAGAAAATAAAAATATTAATATTAATATTAATAATATTAATATTAATATTAATATCATCTGAGATAATAGGCCTTGTTTTCTTATTAGAGATAATATAAATGTTTGAACAAAAATATTTGGCAAATTAGTAATACATACTACATTAAGAAAATCAAAATTATTAATACTTCTAATGCATCGTCAACTGCTCATAAATTTCCGAAATAAGAAAAAAAAGAAATGATCAAATGTCCACATGAAAAAGTGGGAGATTCTTAATCATTAAGCGCGTATTGTACAAATTGAACTATTCAAACCTGAGGCAAGTAAAATTAATTTTAATATGAAAAACGTGGAGGATGCGGGCATCGATCCCGCTACCTCGCGCATGCAAAGCGCGCGCTCTACCATCTGAGCTAATCCCCCTTGTTTCTAGTTAGAGATAATAGAAATTTTTTAACAAATATATCTGGTAAATTAGTAATACATACTACATTAAGAAAATCAAAATTATTAATACTTCTAATGCATCGTCAACTGCTAATAAATTTCGATAATAAGAAAAGACAAGTAAAAGAGATATCTACATAAAAAAAGAGGAGGATGCTAAGTCCATTAAGAATTTGAACTGTCCCACCTGAGGTAAGTAAAATTAATGATAACTTAGAAAACGTGGAGGATGCGGGCATCGATACCGCTACCTCGCGCATGCTAAGCGCGCGCTCGACCATCTGAGCTAATCCACCTTGTTTTCTAGTTGGAGATAATAGAAATGTTTTAACAAATATATCTGGCAAATTAGTAATACATACTACATTAAGAAAATCAAAATTATTAATACTTCTAATGCATCGTCAAGTGCTCATAAATATCGATAAGAAAAGACAAGTAAAAGAGATATCTACACCAAAAAAGAGGAGGATGCGAAGTCCATTAATAATTTGAACTATTCCACCTGAGGTATGTAAAATTAATGATAACATAAAACCCGTGTCCGTTCCTCGTCATCCGTTCCTCCCGTAACGGAGGCCACTTATAGCCAGGCTCCATCACCGGCTGCGTCTAGTGATCTAGATATTCCAGGTCATGAAACCTGGCCGGAAGACGGCTGTAATAGCCAACCGGTTACTTTTGAAGGTACTCCGGAAGACACACCTCTTCCTTTTTCTTCATTGGAGGACCTTGGTCTCCTTTCTGACCTTTGCACTCATGACGAGTTCTCAGAAGAGGACTTGGATCGGGTACGCGATTTAGAAATGGAAGCGTTTTTGAATCAACTTGCCGACAACGCTTCTGACTTACTTGAAGTGATTAGTGAGGACGGGGATTATCCCGATCCCACCTAATTGTTCACCACTAAACGATTTCACGTTCAAGTTAATGACAATAAATATAAACGGTCTTAATGACCGTATTAAACGGAACACTTTTATTGAGTGGCTTAAGTGTGTTAAAGCAGACATTGTATGCCTGCAAGAAACGCACGCTATATCACATGCTACTTTAAGAGCATGGTTTTCTTCTTCTGGGTATGCGGTTGCTTCCTCGTCCATCTCCAATAAACGAGTCGGCACCGCTATCCTTATACATTCTCGTCATCAGCTCGAAAAGGTGCGGCGCGATGAGGCTGGCCGTTTCGTGCAAGCAGAGGTGATGATAGACGAGGAGAGGGTACGTTTTGTATCTCTCTACGCTCCAAGCCGTAATCCGGAGAGGAACAAGTTTTTTTCTTCACTGCCTGATTTTGTCGACTTGGCCGTACCCACTTTTTTATGTGGGGACTTCAACGCCGTACTGGATCCGACGCTGGACCGGCGCCACCCGCCGTCGTACCAGCGTGCTACACCAAATTTAGTTGCAGAGAGCGTCTCTGCCTTGCAGTCACTTCTATCTGCGACAAATACGTTTCCAGTATGGCGCACCCAACACCCTGGTGTACGTTCCTTTTCATGGGACCACGCCTCAGGAGAGTGCTCCTCAAGAATTGATATGGTTTGGGCACCAATCAATCTTCAACAATATATTGAGGACAGTGATTATTATCCCTCCTTTTTTACTGACCACCGTTACTTATTGGTCACATTCACCCTTCCATCTTCTATCGGTATTGGGCCCGGGTATTGGAAGCTCAATACTTCCATACTCAAGGACTCGGACTACTGCAAATTAGTCAAATCTTTTTGGTCCTTTTGGCGCACACAGAGCAAGGAATTCCCCAACCCTCTTGACTGGTGGGACATGGGGAAATTTTACCTGAGAGAGATCACAAGGAGCTTTTGTAAGGCGAAAGCTTTAGCCGCGTCAGCCCTGAAAGTTAATTTAGGTCACCGGCTTCAACATTTACAGCGTCTGTTTGATGCTGGGGACTCGTCTGTTTTCGAGGAGCTTTGTTCTGTTCAGGAGGACTTACGCTCCTATGAAATCAAAGAAGCTCGCGCAGCTCAGATACGCGCAAGATGCCGATGGGCCGAAGAGGGGGAAAAGTCCTCCGCTTACTTCTTTTCCCTTGAAAAGAAACACCGGGAAAGAAAGACAATGTCCGCCATAAAGGATCCTGTCACTTCCCTCGTGCAGCACGACTCACTTGCCATACTTAAAATCTGGCAAAATTATTATAAAGATCTTTTTACGGCAGAAGAGTGTGATTCCACTGTTCAGGATCTCCTTCTGTCCAAACTGGTTAAGAAGCTCTCTGCGGAAGGACAGGCGAGCTGTGAAGGGCTTCTCACACCTGAGGAATGTAATGCCGCAGTGATTGGCATGGCTACTGGAAAGACACCGGGGTCAGATGGTTTCCCTATCGAATTTTATTCGACTTTCTGGGATATTCTCGGCCCAGACCTAGTAGAGGTTTTAAACTTTGCCTATTCAACCGGCTCGTTATCCACCTCACAGCGACGTGGGTTGATCATAGTATTGTACAAAAAAGGTGACCGTTTGGAAACCAAAAACTGGCGTCCAATTAGTCTGTTAAATACAGACTATAAGATTGCAACTCGGGCTATTTCCGGTCGCCTCCTGCGTGTAATATCTTTAGTGGTATCGCCGGACCAAACTTGTGGCATACCTGGCAGAACAATAGGGGAAAACCTGAGCGTTCTGCGTGATGTCATCGACTTGGCTGAGGCACATCAACTGCCCGTAGCGTTCCTTTCACTCGACCAGGAGAAAGCTTTCGACCGGGTCGATTGGGCTTTCCTGGCGCGCACCCTCACTACCATGGGTTTTTGGTCCAGCTTTTGCCAGTGGATTCAGTTATTCTATACTGACGTTGAATCCTCTGTGATCATTAATGGCTGGACGTCCCCCTTTTTCCGTCCATCTCGGGGAGTAAGACAGGGCTGTCCTCTGTCACCCCTCTTATACGTCCTGTGTGCTGAGGTACTTGCATGTAACCTGCGTTCAGACCCTGGAATTTCTGGCCTTCGAATGCCAGACTCGCTCCAGGAACTGCGGTGCTCTTGTTACGCGGATGACACGACAGTCATCGTTACGTCTGATACCTCGCTTCCCGCAGTTTTTGCGGTGTTTGAGAGCTACGCTAAAGGCACAGGCGCGAAGTTAAACCGTGGCAAGTCCAAAGGTTTGTGGCTCGGGGCGTGGAAACATCGCACGGACACCCCCACGGTTTGACTTGGGTAAAAGACCTTCCGGTACTTGGGGCCGTCCTCAATACCTCTGATTATGCGACGGTAACCTGGGAACCTCGCATTGCTAAGGTGGAAAAGAGGCTTTCCTCCTGGAAAGGGCGCAATCTCTCCTATCAGGGAAAGGCCTTCATTATTAATTCACTTGCCCTCTCACAAATATGGCATTTATGTACCGTCTTTGTCATGCCTGGATGGGTGGCATCCAGACTTGACAAAGCCATTTGGCCTTTCTTCTGGGCTGGCAAAAAGGACTTGGTTGCTAGACGTACAGTAACCACATCAACGTCGGAAGGCGGTTTTGGCGTTGTTGATTTTCGCTTGAAGGCAGATGCTTTGCGGCTCCAATGGCTGAAGCGGGTACATTCTGACTCCGGGGCGAAGTGGAAGGATCTTTTCCGCTACCTGTTAGGTCGAGGCTTTAACCTACGTATCGATGCTCTGCTACGGCTTCGGTCTTTTACGCGGACATCAATCCAAAGCCTCCCGTCTTTCTACCAACAATTACTGCTCGCCTGGCGCTCCTATCAAGGCGGCACGAACGGCTCCCAGCTCGCAATTGGTACTTCTAGGGACGTGCCTCTGAATATCGAGGATTTTACGACTCATAAAGTATACGGTATTGCATTAGCAATACGTCGTAAACCTCCACATTGTGTGGAGAAGTTCCGCCCTGTGTATGGCGACCTATACTGGCCTGATACTTGGCGGCAAATTCATATGCTCTCGTTGGAGCGTGGTGCAAACGATCTGAACTGGAAGATCGCCCACGGTGTCCTTTACACTGCGGTTCGGCTTGTCCGATCGTTCGGCTATCGCCGTATGGAAATCATGTGTTTTTGCGGAGCGGATGAGGAGACATTGGAACATCTCTTCTTTGAATGCTCCTTTGCACAGCTGCTTGCACAGCTGCTCATCAACTGGGTCTTTTTTCAACTGACCTTGTCAGTTCCAAATGCCGCACCATTTACAGTCCAAGAACTTCTTTTTGGATTTACAGGTGCGCGTAAAACATCCACGCCAAAAATCATTATGTGGATGTTGCAGTTGGTGAAGCATCGCATATGGATCGCCCGCTGTGACTTCCGCTTCCGTGACATTCCGCCGGACGAGAGCAAATGTCTTAAAGTAATCATAGCGCGCATTAAATTTCTTCTGAGTCTGCACGCAAAGAAACATTCCTCGCCGCGCCGTCGGGCCATTTTTGAAAGAGAATGGCTTGTTGGGGGGTCCTTGGGTGTTTTTAACGGGGAGAAGCTAGACTTCTCTTTTTAACCTTTTTAACCTTTTATCCTTTTTATCTTAAACCTCCCTTAGCCTCTGCTTTGGGATAAATTAGTTAATGTAGGATAAATTTAACCCCTTCCCTGGTCTCTCCTTAATTGGTCTGTACTGGGTGAAGTAAACACTATAATTACGAGGGTGGGAGTCGTACTCCCAGCATGTTCAGCAGCTATGTAAGCTCCCTCTGTTTAGAATATTCATTGCACCTACGTCCTCGGAATGTAGGAATATTCTACTCAAAATAAAAACTTGGGGCCGTCCTCAGTGCGTCCGACTATACCACGGCGACCTGGGAATCTCGCATCGTCAAGGTGGAAAAGCGGCTTTCCTCGTGGAAAGGCCGCAACCTCTCTTACCAGGGTAAAGCCCTTATTATCAACGCGCTCGCTTTATCCCAGATATGGCATCTATGTACGGTCTTTGTCATGCCTGGATGGGTGGCATCCAGACTTGACAAGGCCATTTGGCCTTTTTTCTGGGGAGGTAAAAAGGATCTAGTTGCTCGCCGAACGGTGACGACAGCATGCTCGGCCGGTGGTTTCGGTGTGGTTGACTTTCGTGTGAAAGCCGATGCCTTGCGGCTACAATGGCTAAAAAGGGTCTCATCCGATTCAGGGGCGAGTAGTGTATATATGAGAGTTTCAGCCCAAAATCTCGTAAAATCTCATTTTCAATCTAAAAATCACATAAAAAAAAGCGAATTTCGAATCCAAATCTCACTTTTTAATTTATTCATAAATTTCATTTTATGACGTCATCGTTACGCCCCGCCCACCTGTCAATCAAAACTTGTCTCACATTTCACTATGCTAATTAGCAATGACGCCCCACCCTCAATCAAAAACTTTAGTCAACTCACTCGTCTTCGAATATCACTCTCGTCATAATCTTGCAATGTCCCAACGCCAGCGTGTTCACTCCATCGGGTAAAACGTGTCTCTTGTCGTCGTTGCTACTCAACGCGGTCTTGTTCACAGCCTCTGTGTAGATCTCGTGTTTCCTTGACCTAAACGTGTTCATTGATCTCGTCTGACTCACTCCAGAGAGCAAACAAGTCTTGTAGTCCTCAAACACGATCGAGGATTTGACGACGCTATTCTTCACACCCTTACACTTTTTCGTGTCACCGCGTAGTGTTTTGAGAGCGTATAACTTGGAGCGGAGTCCAACGAACTCGAGGACTTGTTCTCCGCTCTGTTCGTCCTTCATCATCCCAATTACCTTCTTGTTTCTCCCTATTGGGATACAGCTCGGGTGGTTCTTTGCGAAACCAGACGTGTCAAACATTTTCTCGACGTCTCCACTGATGTCCTTGTAAAAGTCTTCTGTAAAGATCTCGTACATGAGACTGTCGGTGTCTGTGAAAAGTAGCGTCGCCTTGTCCCCGTACTTTGGCTTGATGTAGCCGTAGTGGAAGTCGTACATTATCGTCTTACTGAGGTCCAAGATACTCATCCCCAGGTACACC
Organism: Chrysogorgia sp. JL179-B06; assembly: GCA_035772405.1. NCBI lineage: Eukaryota > Metazoa > Cnidaria > Anthozoa > Scleralcyonacea > Chrysogorgiidae > Chrysogorgia > Chrysogorgia sp. JL179-B06. Next base: position 3,346,071 of record JAYKKM010000143.1, read on the forward strand.
GGCTTGTTGAACTTCACTTTCGTCCTCTTCATTTGGACTGCGATCAGGTTCTCGTCGAAAATCGTCCTATGGTGGAAGTTCGGCTTTGCGACTAGCGTTCTCATTCTCTTTTCCGAAGTGACTAGCCGGATATCCACCCTGTTTCGAATGTTCTCCATCGTTTTACCGAACACAGAGTTGTTCATAAGCTTGAAGAAATCTTGTTCAAAAGAGTTCTTTGCCTGTGTCCTTAGGCTCGTGTTGAGGTCGATATACGGCTTCATCCACGCGCTCTCCTTGAAGGTGATCCCCCGATGGATCTTGGTTAGTTTCAAACCAAATCGTACGTACATCTCTAGATTCTTCTTGTGAAGCACGTACTTGGTCTTGTCGAAGAGGTTTGGGATAAGCTTTTCCACCTTGTTCACGACGGCTCTCTCTGGAGCTAACGGATAGTCGTTATGAAGGTCGTGGAGTTCTTCAGGGTACTCCAGATCCACCTCCAAGATACAAGGTATGTTTCTCCAGTTCTCGAGCTGACCCTCTGTCATCCACTTAAAACCGTGTGTGGGTAATGGTTCACACATTGCGCCACCGTAAAGATTGTTTTTGTCCAAGTATGGCAAAAAGACGCTTGGTTTTGTAGGGTCGTACAGTGAGTCACCAGTACGCTCTATCGTCTCGTTGCCGTTGATGTGATCCATAAACTCGTTGTTTGCCTCAGCGTGTCTCTTTGTGATGGTTGAGACTCCACCGCGAATTCCAGCCTCGACCATTAACAACATGTCGATGTCGGTCAGTAGCTCCAACTCCACTCTCGTGATCTTTAGCAATGCGTCCCAAGCCAACCCGGGTGAGGTGTAGTAGAACGCTGGGTCCAACCCGTAGTGGGTTCTACACACTTTCCTAAAATTTTGAAAGACGTCCTCCAACAACATGACATCGGTTTTCAAATACAAATCGTGGTACTCGCGCATCGTGGTCATACCAAAGTGTTTCCACACCTTCCTAGCGTGACCATAATCGTCGTCACTAATGTCGCTGTCCGTAAGTCTCGAGTAAAACTCGCCTTTCGCTGGCAACACCGTCTCGTCGAGTGACGCTAGTCCGGTCATGTGTTCGTAGGGGAATACGCCTTTTTTGGACACAAGACCAAAATCTTCTCCAAAAACTCTCCTTGTCGACACCAAGTCCTTTTTGTCCAAGTTCGTGACCAAGTTGTTCAAACTACTCGACATGAATTTGAGAGAATCGATGAACCTTATCTCTCTCTTGATTTCGACTGTCACTCCGGATTTGTTCGTGACTTTGTCTACAACCACCACCTTACTGAACGAGATGTACTTCTCCTCGTTGCTCGGGATACAACTTATGGCTCCCTCCGTAACACCCAAGTTTTTGACAAACAAGTGTGCGTCGTAGCCCGACAAGTTGTGGAACACCACGGGAACGAACTTTGGTAACCTGTATTTCAAGTTGCAGGTGTTGTGTGCTGCGCCTCTATATCGCCCAGTCAGATGACAGTGGTCTCTGACGCGCTTTTCGTCCTTGGCGAACTCGTCACCACACAACCAACAAGTCTTGGCGTTGTGGAATGCCTTCTTCTCTTTCTCCCCAAAGACAATGGGGACCGCCACCTTGAACTTGTCGTAAATATTTTGCACAGTCTCCTCCAACTTTTTTACGAAAATCTCACCCATGTTTTCGTTGTCGCTTCTCCTCGTGTAGAGATATGGTTCTTCCCAGTGAAGGTCGTCGTCAAAGCACTTTAGGTGGAAACAGAATCCAGATGGTGAGTGATGTTGGTACTGAGTCGTCGAGCTTTTCTTAGGGTTGTTGGTTGGTCCCTCCATTGGTTCGATGAACGACTCAAAGTCGGCGTAGATGACAAAGGGTACGTCCTGTGTCTTGTAGAAGTTCTTGAACCCTATTGTATCACCCCACTTTGGCATTTGGGTCCTAATACTGTCGACGTTCGAGCAATGCTCCTCGTGTTTGTCTAGGACGTTTTGACTGCCAAAACTGTTGAGGCACCGACAACAGTGAAATGTTTTACCATTGTGTTTGCTCTTTGAGCTAGACAGCAACCTACTCATGTTTTTGATCCAAACGTAGTGAGAGTTGACTTTGTCGTCCACACCCTGCTCCGTGATGTGTAGCATGTTGATGACGTCCTTTGAGTTTCCTTGGATAAGGAGAGGATAGACACCGATCCCATACTCGTATGCGAACACGTTGACACTAATTTTGTTGTTCTCGGTGAACTTTCTAATATCACTCAACGGTGTCGGGAACGAGATCCCAGTCCAGTCGAACTTGTTCGAGGACTCTCTCATAGCCTTGTCGAGTCTCTCTGCATGCTTTCTCTTGACCATCCTTGCCCCGGTCGCAGCCCACTTGAAACACTCGTGGTCGTTCTCGTTTCGAACGTTGATTATGGAGTTCTTCTTAACCAACGCGTTTGGTGTGGGAATGTATGACGAACCACTCAATGGTTTAAACGTGTCGATAAACACGTCCAACTTTACGACGCGTAGCACTCGCCAAGAACTCCCTCTCTTCAAGTACGACGCGAGACTCTCTAGAATCTTTCCCACCATAATGTGGTAGATCTCGTCCAAGTCGGTTCCAGGTAGAACGATATTTGGGAGTGAGTGGAAGTGCGCAGTTGCCTCGGAGTCTCCATCGTCTGTCCTTCTCACCATGACGCACTCTAGGTCGAATTTTGTCTTTACGCCTCTCCTCTTCTCCACTTCGTGTCTCCAAAGACCTTGCGATAACACTTTTGTCTTCGCCAAGAACGTCTTTGGGTCTACTTTCGCCGAGGCTTTTATCGTGTAGGTCTCCGAAAACCCTTTGAGAGATGTCTCCGATCTCTCCATCGCCAAGTCCTTCTCCTTGTACAAGCTAGAGATCTTTTGCTTGAAGAATCTGAAAGCCGTCAACGCTCGTTTCTTGATAGGCTTTGGGGTTTGACTCACAAGCCAATCGTACCACGAGTCCATTTTTTCTCGCAGAGTGGACCTCTCTAGAAGTTTTGGACCCTTTTTCTTTGTCATTGTGGGTACCATCGTGGGTCCAAGCCCTGATGGAATAGGTTCGTCTAGAATTTGCGACATCTTTCTGGGTGTAGGTTATACCTTTAGGCCTCATTTGATTTTGGTCGAAAAATCAAATGCGTAGTGGTCTCACTCTTTTCGAAACGTGTATGAAATGTCGTCGACGACTAGATTTTTCCCCGTCTTTATCCGGTAGGTGATAGACCCTGGAAAGAGACTCAAACTCTTCGCTAATGCGGTGATACTCCCAAACTTTGTCTCCTCTCCAGTGGTCACGTTTGTCTTGATCACGACCTGGGCGAGTTTCCTTCTCTTACAATTGTCGTATCTCTTTGGGATATCGATAGGTTCCATCCCCAACGCTTCTAAAATCTCGCAATGTTTTGCCCCTTGCTTTAGCCTAACACCCCGCTCTCTCGCGATGACTTTCAATTTCCTGGTAGTTAGATAGTTGGTGTTTGCTCTCGTGAGTGACATATTTTTGTTGATGCGTTTGTTGTCCTTAGATCATAATTGCCACAACCTTGTACCCTACCCACCCTGCACCAAAGGCGAGAACCCCCTCCGTCACCGTCAAGTACTTTTCCATCTCTGGTGATGTAGCAAATTGAGTAGGTTTTGAGTAGGTTTTGAGTAGAGAGGTAGCAAATTGAGTAGGTTTTGAGTAGAGAGGGTAGCAAATTGAGTAGGTTTTGAGTAGAGAGGGTAGCAAATTGAGTAGGTTTTGAGTAGAGATGTAGCAAATTGAGTAGGTTTTGAGTAGAGATGTAGCAAATTGAGTAGGTTTTGAGTAGAGATGTAGCAAATTGAGTAGGTTTTGAGTAGAGAGGTAGCAAATCGAGTAGGTTTTGAGTAGAGATGTAGCAAATTGAGTAGGTTTTGAGTAGAGAGGGTAGCAAATTGAGTAGGTTTTGAGTAGAGAGGTAGCAAATTGAGTAGGTTTTGAGTAGAGAGGTAGCAAATTGAGTAGGTTTTGAGTAGAGATGTAGCAAATTGAGTAGGTTTTGAGTAGAGATGTAGCAAATTGAGTAGGTTTTGAGTAGAGATGTAGCAAATTGAGTAGGTTTTGAGTAGAGAGGTAGCAAATTGAGTAGGTTTTGAGTAGAGAGGGTAGCAAATCGAGTAGGTTTTGAGTAGAGAGGTAGCAAATTGAGTAGGTTTTGAGTAGAGATGTAGCAAATTGAGTAGGTTTTGAGTAGAGATGTAGCAAATTGAGTAGGTTTTGAGTAGAGATGTAGCAAATTGAGTAGGTTTTGAGTAGAGAGGTAGCAAATCGAGTAGGTTTTGAGTAGAGAGGGTAGCAAATCGAGTAGGTTTTGAGTAGGTTTTAGCAAAACTAGAACAAATCTTTGCGACATAGATAAAGATGGAGACTATCGCGACTCAAAAACCTGAGAAAACAAAGGACCCAAAGAGGGTCGAGCGGGGAAAACTTGCCGCGATCAGCAGAGCCGCGAAGGCGAAGAAGGCTCAAGAAAGACTTGAGAAAATTGAGGAGCTCGGTTCCGACCAGAGCTACCAACTTGTTGGTCAGCTTGGGTATGTCGTAGGAGCGATTGGTGTTGTTGGAGTGTTATACTTGTACTACAAACGTGATGAGGATCGAGGACCCTCGCTTCGCCAGACGCGTCCAGACCAGGCCAACGCTTCGTTGACGACTCCGTCGACGACGCCATGTCCAGACCAGGCCGACGCTTGTTCCGACCTCGAGTCTTTTGACTAGAAAAAACTTTTTAAAAACTATAGTAAAGGATGACAGATCGAAAAGAAATCATAAACGAGGTGTACGACACTCTGCTCTACACCGCCGCAGGAGTTGCTATTAGTATGGTGTCTAGGAAAGTTTTTGGAGAGTCTCTCAGTGCGCCAACCACGCTCGTGGGAACATTGAAACTCGCAGTCGCAATCAGCGCTGGAACGATCGCTGTAAAGTACGCGCAACAGAAGAAACTAGTCCCAGACGACCCTTTCAAATAAGTTGGACGTTTTATAAGCTTTTGCTTATAAAATCACCTTGTATCCTCAATAGACTATGTCGTACGCTTCACCTGGTTTGGCATTGGCGATTCTTCTCGCTCACACAATAAAGGATGAACCCCGAAGACTTTGTGAACAATGGGCTAAGCGATGCGGAGGAGGCGACGAACCCCGCGGAGGAGAAGACGAACCCTGCGGAGGAGGCGACGAACCCTGCGGAGGACGTTGCAAAAGACGTGGATAAGAAGAGAGAAGAGCTCCTACTTTTGGCGAGCGATGGCGAGATCAAAAAGTCCGAGGCGTACGTCAGGAAAGCGAACGCGAAAACTATTCTAAAGTTATACGCGGAATACGAGGCCGACGCGTTAGAGAAGAGCACCTCGCTCTTGTGCGACTTGCTTTTGTCAAAGTTCTCCGCAATGATGGGAGGACTCGACGCGGTGGAGAAGCCAGAGGAGATGGAGAAAGAGTTGAAACGCGACCCTTATCTCAACAAGGATTTGAGAAAACTCGTGTCTCATCTCACACCCATGATCCCATTCCTTGGACTTTTGTCTGGTGGACTCACAGTGGGAAAACACGTGTACAGTCACAAAAGCAAGGACGAACCGATTTAAAAGGGACACGTCTCGTAGTAAAAATGAACGAACCGAGACTAGAGAAAAAGTTCAGAGACTCGGAAACTTTTTCTCTCTTTGACCAAGCTTTGCTTGAGTACAACACGAGAACCTCGAACTCCAACCGGGAAGAAAGGAGCGGTTGTCTTCACGAGTCTCGAGAAGAGTACCACAATTTCACAATGGTTTGTGTCGAGTGCGGACTTGTTCTACCGCGTACGAGGGAAGACCCCGTGTACGTCCCTTTGAACCACGAGACGTACGGTATGAACAACATTAGGAGTTACAAAAGAGACCCTCGCTGGGCAAACTCAGGCAATCGTCTCGCGAGTTTCGACAATCTATTGGCGAAAGTGAGAGAGAAGATCGACATTAGCGACCACGTCCTCTCCAACGTGACGAGTGACTTTTTCACTTTGGAGAGAGAGTTCAGTGACGGGAACGATTCGAACAAGAGATTTTTCAACGTCAACTTTGTCTTGCAGAGGCTCTTGGAGCGCTATGGTGTGCATGTGGGAAGAGAGGAGGGCGTAAAAATCCCAAAGAAGAACGATCGACTCGACGAGTTTGACGAGTGTTTTAATAAATGGCTGAGCTATCATGGAACAAATACCACGACAACCTATTGAAAAAGTGGGCGGAGATGTCGAAGACCTATTCGATCATGCACTCCCTTTGTGCCCAATATTACTCAAAATGGCACGACAGACTGGGGATCCCAGTGGTCGTCCTTGGGGGTGTGACAGCTTCGTCAATCTTCTCTTCGGCTTCACCACAGGAAGATTACCATAGGATATGGACTTATGTCAACGGTGTTTTGGCGTTGGTCGTAGCGGCGTTGGCTGGCGTTAACAACTTTTTAGGTACGGTCGAGAAGACGACGAAGCATCAAAACGCGTCGTTCAAATACACCAAAATCGCATTGGATATCGACACGCTTCTCTCCTTTAGGCAGGACGAGCGACCTTTTACCCCACAGGAATTCATTCAGTCGAAGAAGCACGAGATGCTCGAGATTCGAGAGAACGTGCCAGAGGTTTTACCTTGGGTGATGGACGACTATCTGAGAAGGCTGGACAGGTCTCTGACGAACACAAAGTCAAAGGTGAATACCTACGTTGTGTCTGGGGGAAGCCAATCGTCTGAGGATAGCGTCGATGGAGTTAAACCATCCTTGGAAAACGTCGAACGGGGAAGAAAAACGAGCGTGGCGCATCTGGCTGACTTTTCGGATAAGAAATCATCAGCGGTGGTTGCTGCAAGCGAGAGGATGCAGACGATCCATAGCGACAGTGAGGAGGAAGACGAAGGGTAGAGGTCTGGACATGTAGTGAAAAAGCCCTTACCAATGTGGTAAGGGCTTGTAAGCGTTACGGAACTAATCATCTGTCAAAGCGGATTCGGTAAACTCGAGCAACCTATCAGAGATCTCGTGAAGTAACATCACCAACTTGTTCTCACCTAGTGGAACGTCTCTCGACTCACGCACGCACGCGCGAGCATCTCGTATCAATGAGTCAACCAAGACGATACTTAGCTCTAGGGTCTCCTCGTTCGCGACACTAGTCGTGGTCTCCTCATTTATGTCTTTACTTTTGATCACTATCATCTTTGCCTGTTGTGGTGAGACGTCTCTCTTTTTTTCATTTCCAAAACTGAAACGTCGAAGACGAGTGACCAAAGTTTTGATTGACAGGTGACAATCAAAAAGAAAGGGGGTGGGGCGTCATTGCTAATTAGCATAGTGAAATGTGAGACAAGTGGGCGGGGCGTAATGATGACGTCACAGCTAATTAGCATAAGTTCGGGGTCCATTCGAAATGTGCCACGCCCTAGAATGGAATGTAGTTTTATGAATAAATTAAAAAGTAAGATTTTTGGGCTGGAAATTTGCTTTTTTTTTATGAGATTTTCGAATTGAAAATGAGATTTTATGAGATTTTGGGCTGAAACTCTCATATATACACTACTGGGGCGAAATGGAAGCTTCTGTTTCGTCATCTACTGGGTAAAGGTTTCAACTTAGGGCTCGATGCTCTGTTAAGACTTCGCTCTTTCAAGCGGACATCCCTCCAAAGCCTTCCGCCATTTTATCAGCAACTCTTAAAATCCTGGCGCTCCTTTCAAGGTGGCACCAGTAACGGTGAGCTCGTAATTGGGACCTCTCAGAAGGTCTATCGCATTGCTTTAGCTCTACGACATAAACCTCCACACTGCGAGGAAAAGTTCCGCCCTACCTATGGCGATCTCTACTGGCCAGACACCTGGCAACAATTACATATGCTCCCACTCGAACGGGGAGCAACGGACCTCAATTGGAAGATTGCTCATGGCATTCTCTACACCGCGGTCAGACTGGTGCGATCTTTCGGCTATCGCAAAATGGAGATATTGTGCTTCTGTGGTGCTGACGAAGAGACACTGGAGCACCTCTTTTTTCACTGCTCGTTTGCACAGCTCTTGATCAACTGGGTTTTTTTCCAGTTGACTCTATCTGCACCAAACGCCACACCCTTTACGGTCAAAGAGCTTTTGTTCGGCTTTACGGGAGCGCGGAGGAATTCCATCCCTAAAGTCATCATCATCATCATAAACTTTATTTAAACCTCGGGTTGATGGGACTGTTTAGGCCCCTAGCAGATACATTGCTAATATGCCGAGAAATAGAAAAAGAAAAATATATATATATATATATATATACTAAGCACTAAATTTACAAATATAAAACATTAAACATTAAAATCTCATTGTACGCACAGCGCTACAAAAAGACTCTACATTAATTGCTGTTCTTAAGGAGTCTGGTAAAGAGTTCCAAGTCGTTGCAGCGGTGTATGAAGTTGAATTAAGACCAAAATGTGTGGTTTTAACTCTTGGAATGCACAGTTTGTTAAGTCCTCTAAGGTTCTTAATATTATCCCTAATGGGAAAATAGTCCTTCAAGTACACAGGTGGATAGTTGTACACAGACTTGTAAACAATAATAAGCAAATCTTGTATTCTCCGATCCTTCAGAGTATAGCCAATTTTATCAGTCAGGGAGGTAAAGTCCAAAGACCGGTCGTCGTAAATACATCGCAAAGCTCTTTCATGTAGTTTATCCATCTTATTGGAGTCAGACTTTAGACAATGTTGCCAAACTGACGAACAGTACGTGAAATAAGACATAACAAATGAGTTATACAAACAACGTTTAGATGAAAAAGATAGAATTTTTCTCAACCTGCGGAGAACATCCAATTGTTTTGCCGACCTTCTTGCAAATTTTTGAGATGTGTTCACTGAAGTTTAGAGAGCTATCAACTGTGACTCCCAACAAATCAATTTTGCTCACTATTGGAATCAATTCTTCATTAGCAAACAATGATATATCCGCACTTCGATTACCAGTAAGAATCATGGCCTTACACTTATCTGGATTCAAAATCATCTTGTTGTTATAAAACCAGTCACAGGCAACAACAAGTTCGCTGTTCAAAATCTCCTCAACTACAGCAGGATCAGAATCCCAGCAGTATAACTGGTTGTCGTCAGCATAGTTTGAAATCTTGGCTCGCTCGATGAAAAAGAAGAAATCATTTAAGAATATGTTAAAGAGCAAAGGTCCAAGCACCGATCCTTGCGGGACTCCACTGGAAATTGATACAGTATGAGAAGTGACATCCTCAATACGCACACGCTGCCGACGATTAGTTAAGTAGCTATTTAGGAGTTTGACACTATGAGGAGACAAGCCATATGCACCAAGCTTAGCAAGCAATAAGTCGTGGGGTATGACATCAAAAGCCTTACTAAGATCCATAGCGACCACTCCAACCACTAACTTGTTATCAAGAGCTCTTTTCCAGTCTTCAATGAGACGAAGTAAAACAGCCTCACAACTGAAACCCTTTCTATAGGCGGATAGAAACTTGGATAGAATTGGATAGAAGAATTGTCCAAGTTGTCTTTGCAAACATTTTTCAAAGACCTTGTCAAGAACAACAAGGATGGACACCGGTCTAAATTTTGTCTTATCTGAGTCATCGTCCTTTTTAAATATAGGACATACCTCAGCCAGTTTCCAATCAGAGGGTACGTCAGCCGAAATAATGAGTGTATTGAACAACTCAGCTAGAGGACCAGCAAGCACAGAAGCACAATCACGTAAAGCTCTAACAGGTATATGATCATATCCTGTAGCTTTTTTAGGATCTAGAGATTTTAAGATATCCTCAGTCTCAGCTGCAAAAATATGATTAAACTGAAACAATTTAGATGTTAGGCAATTGGCTTTAATGGCTCTGATGCTTGGATGATTCTGATAATCTTCTCCAAACAGGTCGGAAGGACAGACTTGAGGCTTGTTCTGCACAAGAGAGAAGTAATCACTGAAAATTTCTGCGACTTGGCGTTTATCTGTAACAAGAATATCATCTTCTTTCAGATGGATAGCATCATTGTTAATATTTTTCTTGCAATGCATAAAAGGTTTAATAATACGCCAGAACTTCTTGGGATCACCTTTGGCGTCACCAGCCTTTATGTGAAGATAATTAGAAATAAGCCTTCGCCTCAATGAAGATGTAAAATTACGTTGCACTCTATATTTTTCTCGGTCAACATGGTCCTTGGTTTTGAAATACAAACGCCTCAACTTGTTGCGATAATGGATAGCATCAAGTAAGGCTGGAGACATATACGGGACATGTTCACGCTTTACCACGCTTTTCTTAATAGGAGCATGCTCGTCAAGTACATTTGATAGAAGTTTAGTCCAAGCCCAACACACATCTTCTTGGTCATCAAAGATATGAGCAACATGAAATGGAATAGTGCTAACATCTTTTAAAAATGACTCAGGAACATAACGTTTGAATCTCCTTTTGGTCGAGGTTTTTGAGTTATATTTAGGGCAGTGAGACCTCATAACAGCATATATAAGGTGATGGTCACTTAAACCCAGGTCAAACACTCCAGAAGGTGCAATGGTACGTGGCTTATTAGTAAGGATTACGTCGATAAGCGAACTTGATGAACATACCACCCTGGTAGGATCTTTAATCAGACTGGAAAGACCATGAATGTCAGCTAGATCCAGTAAAGCTTTTCCATCCTTAGCACCCTTCTCAGGCTGGGAAACATCGCAATTAAGATCGCCAATTAGCATAACATTCTCAGATCGTTGACTCGCTGAAATCAAGATTTTATTAAGTTCAGGTTCCCAGATAGATTTAGGAAGACTTGGGGGTCTGTATGCGCCAATTACCAGCAATTTCTTCGATGAATTTGATGTTTGCACGGCTAGAGCGATTGATTCGACCTTCACCCCCTCTGTGCCAGTTAATCTATTCACAATAAGTTCTCTCCTGGTGTAAATAAATAATCCACCGCCTGAACGATTACGGTCTTTTCGATGTAACTTGAAACCTTTAATGTAAAAATGTGAATCAGGAAATGCATCGTCAACCTAAGTCTCACTCAAAATCATAATATCGAACAATCCTTGAAGAATAATTGACTTCAGCTCGAGAAATTTGAAACCTCCAGCACTGTTGATATTAAGATAGCCAATCTTTAAATTTTTAGCATATTTATGTAAAATAAACGATAGCGTATTATTATCTTCTAGGTTGATCGAGTTAGAACAGTCAGGTTCAATATCTGAAGTAAAAAACGAATCAGATAACGGTGGAAGCTCACATAGGGCACAATTCCAAGAGTTTACGTCGAGTTTTAAAATGCCCGCTTCACATTTATAATGAAAGCTTGCATGACAGATTTTGCAAGTTAATATATTCTGATTTGCTCGAATAGTTTTGTTGCACGTCGAGCAAAACTTTCTCGCCTTCTTTATTTTTGATTGAGTTTTACGTTCTGGTCCAGGATTAATCTCGACATCAACACAAATAGATAAATCTGGTAAAGCAGCGATACAGTAACCACGCTTAGTCCATTTACCAAGCGGCCGACGGATTCGAGGAAAAGATTTCGAAGTCCTTTTAAGGCTGATTGAGACTACGTTGAACTTAATTCCGTTCCACTTATAGACCATTGTGCCACAAATGCTTTTACATTTAGACTGATCATCATTTAAACGGACTCCACCACCCAAACTACTACAGAGAAGCACAAACACCAAGACGAAGAGATTGAATTCAGACATGGTCGAATTCAGTTGAAGAGCTCGAAGAGGCACGTCTGGTAGCCACGACAGTGGATGAACTCGCGTCATCAGCTTGATGTGGTTGTCATGTGGTTGTTACAGCTGGTGAAACATCGTATTTGGATCGCCCGCTGTGACTTCCGATTCCGCAACATTCCACCAGTTGAGAGCAATTGTCTCAAAGTCGTCACTGCACGTACAAAATTCCTGCTACGTCTGCACGCGCAAAAGCACTCTTCGCCACGCAGACGGGCCATTTTTGTAAAAGAATGGCTCGCTGGGGGGTCCTTGGGTGTTTTTAATGGTGAGAAGCTTGACTTCTCTTTTTAACTTTTTTAACCTTTTATCCTTTTTAACTTAATCCTCCCTTCGCCTCGGCGTTGGGATAAAATAGTTAATGTAGGATATTAAATTTAATTTCTTCCCTGGTCTCTCCTTAATTGGTCTGCACTGGGCGAAGAAAACATCCTTTTTCCTTCTTTCTTTATCTAGGATCATTGTTGCCTCTCGCGTCTCAAGGATTCTAGGTTTCCATCTTTGGGGGTGAGAGTCATGCTCTCAGCATAGTTAGCAGCTTTGTAGGCTCCCCCTGTTTAGAATATTCTTTGCACGTACGTCCTCGGAATGTACGAATATTCTTTTCAAAATAAAAAAAACTACATTAAGAAAATCAAAATTATAAATACTTCTAGTGCATGGTCAACTGCTCATAAATTTCGGAAATAAGAAAAAACAAGTAATCAAATGTTCACATCAAAAAGTGGGAGATTCTATGTCCATTAAGCGCATATTGTACAAATTGAACTATTCCACCTGAGGTAAGTAAAATTAATGATAACATAGAAAACGTGGAGGATGCGGGCATCGATCCCGCTACCTCGCGCATGCGAAGCTCGCGCTCTACCATCTGAGCTAACCCCCCATGGGCACAATCGAATAATAATAGAAATATTTTAACAAAAAGATTTGGAGAATTTGAGCTAATCTCGCCTAGTCTGTAATAGATATGTTTTAACTAAAATATTTGGCAAATAAATTACAATTAACTACAATAAGAAAATAAAAATATTAATATTAATATTAATATTAATATTAATATCATCTGAGATAATACCGCTTGTTTTCTTATTAGAGATAATATAAATGTTTGAACAAAAATATTTGGCAAATTACTAATACATACTACATTAAGAAAATCAAAATTATTAATACTTCTAATGCATCGTCAACTGCTCATAAATTTCCGAAATAAGAAAAAAAAGTAATGATCAAATGTCCACATGAAAAAGTGGGAGATTCTCAGTCATTAAGCGCGTATTGTACAAATTGAACTATTCAAACCTGAGGCAAGTAAAATTAATTTTAATATGAAAAACGTGGAGGATGCGGGCATCGATCCCGCTACCTCGCGCATGCAAAGCGCGCGCTCTACCATCTGAGCTAATCCCCCTTGTTTTCTAGTTAGAGATAATAGCAATGTTTTAACAAAAATATTTGGAAAATTAAGAAAATCAAAATTATTAATACATCTAGTGCATCGTCAACTGCTCATAAATTTCGATAATTGCAAAAAACAAGTAATCAATGTCCACATGAAAAAGTGGGAGATTCTAAGTCCATTAAGCGCATATTATACAATATGAACTAATCCACCCGAGGTAAGTAAAACTAATGTGAACATGAAAAAGGTGGAGGATGCGGACATCGATCCCGCTACCTCGCGCATGCAAAGCGCGCGCTGTACCATCTGAGGTAATCCCCTTTATTTTTAGTGAGAGATAATAGAAGTGTTTTAACAAATATTTCTGGCAAATTGGTAATACATGCTACATTAAGAAAATCAAAATTATTAATACTTCTAATGCATCGTCAACTGCTCATAAATATCGATAATAAGAAAAGACAAGTAAAAGAGATATCTACATCAAAAAAGAGGAGCATGCTAAATCCATTAAGAATTTGAACGGTCCCACCTGAGGTAAGTAAAATTAATGATAACATAAAAAACGTAGAGGATGCGGGCATCGATCCCGCTACCTCGCGCATGCAAAGCGCGCGCTGTACCATCTGAGGTAATCCCCCTTATTTTTAGTGAGAGATAATAGAAGTGTTTTAACAAATATTTCTGGCAAATTGGTAATACATGCTACATTAAGAAAATCAAAATTATTAATACTTCTAATGCATCGTCAACTGCTCATAAATATCGATAAGAAAAGACAAGTAAAAGAGATATCTACACCAAAAAAGAGGAGCATGCTATGTCCATTAATAATTTGAACTATTCCACCTGAGGTAAGTAAAATTAATGATAACATAGAAAACGTGGAGGATGCGGGCATCGATCTCGCTACCTCGCGCATGCGAAGCTCGCGCTCTGCCATCTGAGCTAACCCCCCATGGGCACAATCGAATAATAATAGAAATATTTTAACAAAAAGATTTGGAGAATTTGAGCTAATCTCGCCTAGTCTGTAATAGATATGTTTTAACTAAAATATTTGGCAAATAAATTACAATTAACGACAATAAGAAAATAAAAATATTAATATTAATATTAATATTAATATTAATATTAATATCATCTGAGATAATACCGCTTGTTTTCTTATTAGAGATAATATAAATGTTTGAACAAAAATATTTGGCAAATTACTAATACATACTACATTAAGAAAATCAAAATTATTAATACTTCTAATGCATCGTCAACTGCTCATAAATTTCCGAAATAAGAAAAAAAAGTAATGATCAAATGTCCACATGAAAAAGTGGGAGATTCTCAGTCATTAAGCGCGTATTGTACAAATTGAACTATTCAAACCTGAGGCAAGTAAAATTAATTTTAATATGAAAAACGCGGAGGATGCGGGAATCGATCCCGCTACCTCGCGCATGCAAAGCGCGCGCTCTACCATCTGAGCTAATCCCCCTTATTTCTAGTTAGAGATAATAGAAATTTTTTAACAAATATATCTGGTAAATTAGTAATACATACTACATTAAGAAAATCAAAATTATTAATACTTCTAATGCATCGTCAACTTCTAATAAATTTCGATAATAAGAAAAGACAAGTAAAAGAGATATCTACATCAAAAAAGAGGAGCATGCTAAATCCATTAAGAATTTGAACGGTCCCACCTGAGGTAAGTAAAATTAATGATAACATAAAAAACGTAGAGGATGCGGGCATCGATCCCGCTACCTCGCGCATGCTAAGCGCGCGCTCTACCATCTGAGCTAATCCCCCTTGGGCACAATCGAATAATAATAGAAATATTAATAAAAATAATATTTGGAGAATTTGAGCAAATCTCGCTTAGTCTGTAATAGATATGTTTTAACTAAAATATTTGGCAAATAAGTTACAACTAACTACAATAAGAAAATGAAAATATTAATATTAATATTAATATTAATATCGTCTGAGCTAATACCCCTTGTTTTCTAATTAGAGATAATAGAAATATTTTAACAAAAATATTTGGCAAATTAGTAATACATACTACATTAAGAAAATCAAAATTATTAATACTACTAGTGCATGGTCAACTGCTCATAAATTTCGGAAATAAGAAAAAACAAGTAATCAAATGTCCACATGAAAAAGTGGGAGATTCTAAGTCCATTAAGCGCATATTGTACAAATTGAACTATTCCACCTGAGGCAAGTAAAATTAATTTTAATATGAAAAACGTGGAGGATGCGGGCATCGAACCCGCTACCTCGCGCATGCAAAGCGCGCGCTCTACCATCTGAGCTAATCCCGCTTGTTTCTAGTTAGAGATAATAGAAATGTTTTAAGAAATATATCTGGCAAATTGGTAATACATACTACATTAAGAAAATCAAAATTATTAATACTTCTAGTGCATCGTCAACTGCTCATAAATATCGATAAGAAAAGACAAGTAAAAGAGATATCTACACCAAAAAAGAAGAGGATACTATGTCCATTAATAATTTGAACTATTCCACCTGAGGTAAGTGAAATTAATGATAACTTAGAAAACGTGGAGGATGCGGGCATCGATACCGCTACCTCGCGCATGTTAAGCGCGCGCTCTACCATCTGAGCTAATCCCCCTTGTTTCTAGTTAAAGATAATAGAAATGTTTTAACAAATATATCTGGCAAATTAGTAATACATACTACATTAAGAAAATCAAAATTATTAATACTTCTAATGCATCGTCAACTGCTAATAAATTTCGTTAATAAGAAAACACAAGTAAAAGAGATATCTACATCAAAAAAGAGGAGGATGCTGAGGTAAGTAAAATTAATGATAACATAAAAAACGTAGAGGATGCGGGCATTGATCCCGCTACCTCGCGCATGCAAAGCGCGCGCCCTACCATCTGAGCTAGTCCCCATTGTTTCCAGTTAGAGATAATAGAAATATTTTAACAAATATATCTGGCAAATTAGTAATACATACTACATTAAGAAAATCAAAATTATTAATACTTCTAATGCATCGTCAACTGCTCATAAATTTCGATAATAAGAAAAGACAAGTAAAAAAGATATCTACATAAAAAAGAGGAGGATGCTAAGTCAATTAAGAATTTGAACTGTTCCACCGAGGTAAGTAAAATTAATGATAACATAAAAAACGTGGAGGATGCGGGTATCGATCTCGCTACCTCGCGCATGCGAAGCGCGCGCTCTACCATCTGAGCTACCCCCGTTGGGCACAATCGAATAATAATAGAAATATTTTAACAAAAATATTTGGAGAATTTGAGCTAATCTCGCCTAGTCTGTAATAGATATGTTTTAACTAAAATATTTGGCAAATAAGTTACAACTAACTACAATAAGAAAATGAAAATATTAATATTAATATTAATATCATCTGAGCTAATCCCCCTTGTTTCTAGTTAGAGATAATAGAAATGTTTTAACAAAAATATTTGGCAAATTAGTAATACATACTACATTAAGAAAATCAAAATTATTAGTACATACTACATTCATTCATTCATTCATTCATTCATTAAGAAAATCAAAATTATTAATACTTCTAGTGCATCGTCAACTGCTTATAAATTACGGAAATAAGAAAAAACAAGTAATCAAATGGCCACATGAAAAAGTGGGAGATTCTAAGTTATTAAGCGCGTATTGTACAAATTGAACTATTCAAACCTGAGGCAAGTAAAATTAATTTTAATATGAAAAACGTGGAGGATGCGGGCATCGATCCCGCTACCTCGCGCATGCAAAGCGCGCGTTCTACCATCTGAGCCAATCCCCCTCGTTTCTAGTTTGAAATAATAGAAACGCTTTAACAAATATATCTGGCAAATTAGTAATACATACTACATTAAGAAAATCAAAATTATTAATACTTCTAATGCATCGTCAACTGCTCATAAATTTCGATAAGAAAAGACAAGTAAAAGAGATATCTACACCAAAAAAGAGGAGGATGATAAGTCCATTAAGAATTTGAACAATTTGAACTATTCCACCTGAGGTAAGTAAAATTAATGATAACATTAAAAACGTGGAGGATGCGGGCATCGACCCCGCTACCTCGCGCATGCTAAGCGCGCGCACTACCATCTGAGCTAATCCCCTCGTTTTCTAGTTAGAGATAATAGCAATGTTTTAACAAAAATATTTGGAAAATTAAGAAAATCAAAATTATTAATACATCTAGTGCATCGTCAACTGCTCATAAATTTCGATAATTGCAAAAAAACAAGTAATCAATGTCCACATGAAAAAGTGGGAGATTCTAAGTCCATTAAGCGCATATTATACAATATGAACTAATCCACCCGAGGTAAGTAAAACTAATGTGAACATGAAAAAGGTGGAGGATGCGGGCATCGATCCCGCTACCTCGCGCATGCAAAGCGCGCACTGTACCATCTGAGGTAATCCCCCTTATTTTTAGTGAGAGATAATAGAAGTGTTTTAACAAATATTTCTGGCAAATTGGTAATACATGCTACATTAAGAAAATCAAAATTATTAATACTTCTAATGCATCGTCAACTGCCCATAAATATCGATAAGAAAAGACAAGTAAAAGAGATATCTACACCAAAAAAGAGGAGCATGCTATGTCCATTAATAATTTGAACTATTCCACCTGAGGTAAGTAAAATTAATGATAACATAGAAAACGTGGAGGATGCGGGCATCGATCCCGCTACCTCGCGCATGCGAAGCTCGCGCTCTACCATCTGAGCTAACCCCCCATGGGCACAATCGAATAATAATAGAAATATTTTAACAAAAAGATTTGGAGAATTTGAGCTAATCTCGCCTAGTCTGTAATAGATATGTTTTAACTAAAATATTTGGCAAATAAATTACAATTAACTACAATAAGAAAATAAAAATATTAATATTAATATTAATATTAATATTAATATTAATATCATCTGAGATAATACCCCTTGTTTTCTTATTAGAGATAATATAAATGTTTGAACAAAAATATTTGGCAAATTACTAATACATACTACATTAAGAAAATCAAAATTATTAATACTTCTAATGCATCGTCAACTGCTCATAAATTTCCGAAATAAGAAAAAAAAGTAATGATCAAATGTCCACATGAAAAAGTGGGAGATTCTCAGTCATTAAGCGCGTATTGTACAAATTGAACTATTCAAACCTGAGGCAAGTAAAATTAATTTTAATATGAAAAACGTGGAGGATGCGGGCATCGATCCCGCTACCTCGCGCATGCAAAGCGCGCGCTCTACCATCTGAGCTAATCCCCCTTATTTCTAGTTAGAGATAATAGAAATTTTTTAACAAATATATCTGGTAAATTAGTAATACATACTACATTAAGAAAATCAAAATTATTAATACTTCTAATGCATCGTCAACTTCTAATAAATTTCGATAATAAGAAAAGACAAGTAAAAGAGATATCTACATCAAAAAAGAGGAGGATGCTAAATCCATTAAGAATTTGAACGGTCCCACATGAGGTAAGTAAAATTAATGATAACATAAAAAACGTAGAGGATGCGGGCATCGATCCCGCTACCTCGCGCATGCTAAGCGCGCGCTCTACCATCTGAGCTAATCCCCCTTGGGCACAATCGAATAATAATAGAAATATTAATAAAAAAAATATTTGGAGAATTTGAGCTAATCTCGCTTAGTCTGTAATAGATATGTTTTAACTAAAATATTTGGCAAATAAGTTACAACTAACTACAATAAGAAAATGAAAATATTAATATTAATATTAATATTAATATCGTCTGAGCTAATACCCCTTGTTTTCTAATTAGAGATAATAGAAATATTTTAACAAAAATATTTGGCAAATTAGTAATACATACTACATTAAGAAAATCAAAATTATTAATACTACTAGTGCATGGTCAACTGCTCATAAATTTCGGAAATAAGAAAAAACAAGTAATCAAATGTCCACATGAAAAAGTGGGAGATTCTAAGTCCATTAAGCGCATATTGTACAAATTGAACTATTCCACCTGAGGTAAGTAAAATTAATGATAACATAGACAAGGTGGAGGATGCGGGCATCGATACCGCTACCTCGCGCATGCAAAGCGCGCGCTCTACCATCTGAGCTAATCCACCTTGTTTTCTAGTTGGAGATAATAGAAATGTTTTAACAAAGATATCTGGCAAATTAGTAATACATACTACATTAAGAAAATCAAAATTATTAATACTTCTAATGCATCGTCAACTGCTCATAAATATCGATAAGAAAAGACAAGTAAAAGAGATATCTACACCAAAAAAGAGGAGGATGCGAAGTCCATTAATAATTTGAACTATTCCACCTGAGGTAAGTAAAATTAATGATAACATAGAAAACGTGGAGGATGCGGGCATCGATCCCGCTACCTCGCGCATGCTAAGCGCGCGCTCTACCATCTGAGCTACCCCCCTTGGGCACAATCGAATAATAATAGAAATATTTTAACAAAAATATTTGGAGAATTTGAGCTAATCTCGCCTAGTCTGTAATAGATATGTTTTAACTAAAATATTTGGCAAATAGATAGATAGATAGATAGAAAAACTTTATTTAAACACGCTAACCATTGTCAACCTAGGCTGATTTCCACAAGGGGCGTGTATAACAACATTACAACAATATAGTATAGTAACATATTGTAAATATATAGTATAGTTAACATATAGTAAAAATATAAATATATATACTGTATACATATTATACATAATGTATATAGTATAGTAACATATAGTAAATTTTATAATATAAAAATATAATAAGAAAGTAAACTAGAACAAGAATTTTAACTATAGAAAGGGTATAGTGAAACATATCTATTTACAAATCTTTTCATATAATTTCATTCAGAGATGTGAGTTGCGATTTTAGTTTCAAAAGAAATTAGGGAGTTGCTTTCCCTAATTTCGTTTGGCAAAGAGTTCCAAGTGTGTGCCCCGTCAAACATGAAACTTTTTTTCATGCTATTAGTACGCGGCTGTGGTAAGCAAAGAATACTTTTAATATCTCGAAGTTCATAATTTGTCATTGCACTTTTGAAAGTAAATAAACCAGTAAGTGATTTAGGACCCATTTTATTCAACAATTTAAACATCAGCTTTGACTTGGCCTTTAGTCTTTCCGTTTTAAGTGGCTTCCAGTCTAAAGCATCTAAAGCAACCATGTGATCTACATCATTGCTCATATTCATTATGATTCGTGCAGCTCTGTTTTGGAGCTTTTGAAGGCGTTTAGATTGTGTTTCACCAAACACATCCCATACTTCACAGCAATAGGTAAAGTATGGACGCACAATAGAATTATATATTGAAAGAAGGGTATCTTTCTCAACAAATTCTTTTATTCGACGAAGAGCTGATATGCCTGATGTTATTTTCTTGCAAATGGTTTCAGTATTATTCTTCCAAGACAAATGCTGGTCAATGGTCACTCCAAGAGTTTTGCATTCATAAACTTGTTTAATTGGTTTGTTGTCTATGGTAACATTTGGTTGAGTATTTGAGATACTTTTTATCATTGGTTTAGATCCAATTAACATAAACTCAGTTTTGGCTACATTTAAACTTAGTTTATTCGCAATTAACCATTTCCTGAGGTTTTCTAAATCAGAATTCATTGCAGCTTCAACATCTTTGATAGATTCTCCAGATGCTGTTAAGTTTGTATCATCAGCAAATAATCGAGGTTGTGTTTTGTTTAAACATTGAGGTAAGTCATTAATATATAACAAAAAGAATAATGGCCCTAAAATAGAGCCTTGTGGCACACTACACTTGATTAATCGCTCCGATGAAATAGTTCCATTTACTTGGCTTTTCTGAGTGCGATTTATCAAGTATGATTTTAGTAGAGATAAAGCATCTCCTGTTACACCATAAAGTTCGAGTTTTTTTAGTAAAATCTGGTGGTCGACAGTATCAAATGCCTTTTTTAAGTCAATTAATACTACTAAGTTAAATAATTTTTTGTCAATATTCACGTACCAACTATTAGTACCGTCTAATAATGCTGTAGCAGTTGAGTGAAATTTACGAAAGCCAAATTGACAATTGCTAAGTAGCTGATATTTTGTCAAATAATCATATAGTTGATCATATAAAATTCTTTCCATTACCTTGCTAACAGCTGACAAAACGGAAATTGGCCTGTAGTTACCAGGCAAATTTTTTTCGCCATTTTTATAGAGAGGTGATACTCTTGCCATTTTCCACTCATCAGGAAAAGTGCATAATGTAATAGCCTGATTAAAGATATAAGTTAGTGAACTGGAGATAGCAGGTGCTGCTAGTTTTAAAATTTTACTTGGAATTTTGGCAATGACAGTGGCTTTTGTACTAGAAAGGCCACGTAGGAGATGGTAAACTTTGTTAGTAGTAATTGACTCAAATGCTGTGAATTCTGATTTAGGTTTCTTAATATATTCTTCAAAATTATTATTTGAAGTGTCAATTTTGCTAGCTAAGTCAGGACCAATATTTGAAAAGAATTCATTAAAGCCCTCTGCAATGTCTTCAGAATTTGTCAAATTATTGCCATTTATATTCAACTCATTGACTTTTGTCAGTTTGTTTTGTCTGCCTAATAAGTTGTTTATTGTTTTCCAAGCCTTTTTTGGATTATGTTTTTGACCAGCAATTCTCTTGGAATAATATTCTTTTTTGGCTTTTCTTATTTCTATATTTACTTCATTTCTGGTCTGTTTATACACAACCCAATCTGATTCAAGGTTTTTTTCAATAGCTTTTCTCTTAAATCTATCCCTCTTATATATTAGCTTTTTTATTTCACTAGTAATCCAAGGGACTTTTTTTGATCTGATCTTCTTTTTTTGGATGGGTGCATGCTTATTTAGTACTTCCTCAAACAATTTCTTCCAAATCTCCCACATAGTATTTGGATTATCGGCAAAAAAGTATACATATTCCCAATGCTGACTAAGTAAATCTTGGACAAATTTTTGGCTATCAAAGTTTTTCATATTTCTAATTTCCACTATGTTTTCATCTTGTTTCTTAGAAATATGAATTTTTCTGATGGCAAATACCAGACTATGATCACTGATTCCTGTATGAATGACACCAGAATCTGAGATTTTCTCTGGTGTATTTGCAACTATATGATCAATCAGGCTGGCAGATGTTTTAGTGACCCGAGTAGCCTCATCAATTAACTGAGATAACTGGTATAATTCATATAGTGATCTAATTTTCTTTGTTGGCAAATCTGAATCTGTTTTTAGATAAGTTACAACTAAAGTTGTAACTTGTAGTTAGTTGTAACTTTTTAAATAAGTTACAACTAACTATAATAAGAAAATGAAAATATTAATATTAATATTAATATTAATATTAATATTAATATCATCTGAACTAATCCCCCTTGTTTCTAGTTAGAGATAATAGAAATGTTTTAACAAAAATATTTGGCAAATTAGTAATACATACTACATTAAGAAAATCAAAATTATTAATACTTCTAGTGCATCGTCAACTGCTCATAAATTACGGAAATAAGAAAAAACAAGTAATCAATGGCCACATGAAAAAGTGGGAGATTCTAAGTTATTAAGCGCGTATTGTACAAATTGAACTATTCAAACCTGAGGCAAGTAAAATTAATTTTAATATGAAAAACGTGGAGGATGCGGGCATCGATCCCGCTACCTCGCGCATGCAAAGCGCGCGCCCTACCATCTGAGCTAATCCCCCTCGTTTCTAGTTAGAGATAATAGAAACGTTTTAACAAATATATCTGGCAAATTAGTAATACATACTACATTAAGAAAATCAAAATTATTAATACTTCTAATGCATCGTCAACTGCTCATAAATTTCGATAAGAAAAGACAAGTAAAAGAGATATCTACACCAAAAAAGAGGAGGATGATAAGTCCATTAAGAATTTGAACAATTTGAACTATTCCACCTGAGGTAAGTAAAATTAATGATAACATTAAAAATATGGAGGATGCGGGCATCGATCCCGCTACCTCAAACACGCTAAGCGCGCGCTCTACCATCTGAGCTAATCCCCCTTGCTTTCTAGTTAGAGATAATAGCAATGTTTTAACAAAAATATTTGGAAAATTAAGAAAATCAAAATTATTAATACATCTAGTGCATCGTCAACTTCTCATAAATTTCGATAATTGCAAAAAAGAAGTAATCAAATGTCCACATGAAAAAGTGGGAGATTCTAAGTCCATTAAGCGCATACTGTACAATATGAACTAATCCACCCGAGGTAACTAAAACTAATGTGAATATGAAAAAGGTGGAGGATGCGGGCATTGATCTCGCGACCTCGCGCATGCGAAGCGCGCGCTCTACCATCTGAGCTAACCCCCCATGGGCACAATCGAATAATAATAGAAATATTTTAACAAAAATATTTGGAGAATTTGAGCTAATCTCGCCTAGTCTGTAATAGATATGTTTTAACTAAAATATTTGGCAAATAAGTTACAATTAACTACAATAAGAAAATAAAAATATTAATATTAATATTAATATTAATATTAATATTAATATCATCTGAGATAATACGCCTTGTTTTCTTATTAGAGATAATATAAATGTTTGAACAAAAATATTTGGCAAATTAGTAATACATACTACATTAAGAAAATCAAAATTATTAATACTTCTAATGCATCGTCAACTGCTCATAAATTTCCGAAATAAGAAAAAAAAGTAATGATCAAATGACCACATGAAAAAGTGGGAGATTCTTAATCATTAAGCGCGTATTGTACAAATTGAACTATTCAAACCTGAGGCAAGTAAAATTAATTTTAATATGAAAAACGAGGAGGATGCGGGCATCGATCCCGCTATCTGAGCTAATCCCCCTTGCTTCTAGTTAGAGATAATAGAAATTTTTTAACAAATATATCTGGTAAATTAGTAATACATACTACATTAAGAAAATCAAAATTATTAATACTTCTAATGCATCGTCAACTGCTAATAAATTTCGATAATAAGAAAAGACAAGTAAAAGACATATCTACATAAAAAAAGGGGAGGATGCTAAATCCATTAAGAATTTGAACTGTCCCACCTGAGGTAAGTAAAATTAATGATAACATAAAAAACGTGGAGGATGCGGGCATCGATCCCGCTACCTCGCGCATGCTAAGCGGGCGCTCTACCATCTGAGCTAAACCCCCTTGGGCACAATCGAATAATAATAGAAATATTTAAAAACAAATATTTGGAGAATTTGAGCTAATCTCGCTTGGTCTGTAATAGATATGTTTTAACTAAAATATTTGGCAAATAAGTTACAACTAACTACAATAAGAAAATGAAAAAATTAATATTAATATTAATATTAATATCGTCTGAGCTAATACCCCTTGTTTTCTAATTAGAGACAATAGAAATATTTTAACAAAAATATTTGGCAAATTAGTAATACATACTACATTAAGAAAATAAAAATTATTAATACTTCTAGTGCATGGTCAACTGCTCATAAATTTCGGAAATAAGAAAAAACAAGTAATCAAATGTCCACATCAAAAAGTGGGAGATTCTAAGTCCATTAAGCGCATATTGTACAAATTGAACTATTCCACCTGAGGTAAGTAAAATTAATGATAACATAGACAAGGTGGAGGATGCGGGCATCGATACCGCTACCTCGCGCATGCTAAGCGCGCGCCTACCATCTGAGCTAATCCCCCTTGTTTTCTAGTTGGAGATAATAGAAATGTTTTAACAAATATATCTGGCAAATTAGTAAAACATACTACATTAAGAAAATCAAAATTATTAATACTTCTAGTGCATCGTCAACTGCTCATAAAATTCGGAAATAAGAAAAAACAAGTAATCAAATGTCCACAAAAAAGTGGGAGATACTATGTCCATTAGGCGCATATTGTACAAATTGAACTATTCCACCTGAGGCAAGTAAAATTAATTTTAATATGAAAAACGTGGAGGATGCGGGCATCGAACCCGCTACCTCGCGCATGCAAAGCGCGCGCTGTACCATCTGAGCTAATCCCGCTTGTTTCTAGTTAGAGATAATAGAAATGTTTTAAGAAATATATCTGGCAAACTGGTAATACATACTACATTAAGAAAATCAAAATTATTAATACTTCTAATGCATCGTCAACTGCTCATAAATATCGATAAGAAAAGACAAGTAAAAGAGATATCTACACCAAAAAAGAAGAGGATACTATGTCCATTAATAATTTGAACTATTCCACCTGAGGTAAGAAAAATTAATGATAACTTAGAAAACGTGGAGGATGCGGGCATGGATCAAGCTACCTCGCGCATGCTAAGCGCGCGCTCTACCATCTGAGCTAATCCCCCTTGTTTTCTAGTAGGAGATAATAGAAATGTTTTAACAAATATATCTGGCAAATTAGTTATACATACTACATTAAGAAAATCAAAATTATTAATACTTCCAGTGCATCGTCAACTGCTCATAAAATTCGGAAATAAGAAAAAACAAGTAATCAAATGTCCACATAAAAAAGTGGGAGATTTTATGTCCATTAGGCGCATATTGTACAAATTGAACTATTCCACCTGAGGCAAGTAAAATTAATTTTAATATGAAAAACGTGGAGGATGCGGGCATCGAACCCGTTACCTCGCGCATGCAAAGCGCGCGCTGTACCATCTGAGCTAATCCCGCTTGTTTCTAGTTAGAGATAATAGAAATGTTTTAAGAAATATATCTGGCAAACTGGTAATACATACTACATTAAGAAAATCAAAATTATTAATACTTCTAATGCATCGTCAACTGCTCATAAATATCGATAAGAAAAGACAAGTAAAAGAGATATCTACACCAAAAAAGAAGAGGATACTATGTCCATTAATAATTTGAACTATTCCACCTGAGGTAAGTAAAATTAATGATAACTTAGAAAACGTGGAGGATGCGGGCATGGATCAAGCTACCTCGCGCATGCTAAGCGCGCGCTCTACCATCTGAGCTAATCCCC
Organism: Chrysogorgia sp. JL179-B06; assembly: GCA_035772405.1. Classification (NCBI taxonomy): domain Eukaryota; kingdom Metazoa; phylum Cnidaria; class Anthozoa; order Scleralcyonacea; family Chrysogorgiidae; genus Chrysogorgia; species Chrysogorgia sp. JL179-B06. The sequence goes on from JAYKKM010000143.1 coordinate 3,372,332, forward strand.
CTTGTTTTCTAGTAGGAGATAATAGAAATGTTTTAACAAATATATCTGGCAAATTAGTTATACATACTACATTAAGAAAATCAAAATTATTAATACTTCCAGTGCATCGTCAACTGCTCATAAAATTCGGAAATAAGAAAAAACAAGTAATCAAATGTCCACATAAAAAAGTGGGAGATTTTATGTCCATTAGGCGCATATTGTACAAATTGAACTATTCCACCTGAGGCAAGTAAAATTAATTTTAATATGAAAAACGTGGAGGATGCGGGCATCGAACCCGCTACCTCGCGCATGCAAAGCGCGCGCTGTACCATCTGAGCTAATCCCGCTTGTTTCTAGTTAGAGATAATAGAAATGTTTTAACAAATATATCTGGCAAATTGGTAATACATACTACATTAAGAAAATCAAAATTATTAATACTTCTAGTGCATCGTCAACTGCTCATAAAATTCGGAAATAAGAAAAAACAAGTAATCAAATGTCCACATAAAAAAGTGGGAGATTCTAAGTCCACTAAGCACACATTGTACAAATTGAACTATTCCACCTGAGGCAAGTAAAATTAATTTTAATATGAAAAACGTGGAGGATTTGGGCATCGAACCCGCTACCTCGCGCATGCAAAGCGCTCGCTGTACCATCTGAGGTAATCCCCCTTGTTTCTAGTGAGAGAAAATAGAAATGTTTTAACAAATATATCTGGCAAATTGGTAATACATACTACATTAAGAAAATCAAAATTATTAATACTTCTAATGCATCGTCAACTGCTCATAAATATCGATAAGAAAAGACAAGTGAAAGAGATATCTACACCAAAAAGAGGAGGATGCTAAGTCCATTAATAATTTGAACTATTCCACCTGAGGTAAGTAAAATTAATGATAACATAGAAAACGTGGAGGATACGGCCATCGATCCCGCTACCTCGCGCATACTAAGCGCGCGCTCTACCATCTGAGCTAATCCCCCTTGTTTTCTAGTTGGAGATAATATAAATGTTTGAACAAATATATCTGGCAAATTAGTAATACATACTACATTAAGAAAATCAAAATTATTAATACTTCTAGTGCATCGTCAACTGCTCATAAAATTCGGAAATAAGAAAAAACAAGTAATCAAATGTCCACATAAAAAAGTGGGAGATTCTAAGTCCATTAAGCGCATCTTGTACAAATTGAACTATTCCACCTGAGGCAAGTAAAATTAATTTTAATATGAAAAACGTGGAGGATGCGGGCATCGATCCCGCTACCTCGCGCATGCAAAGCGCGCGCTCTACCATCTGAGCTAATCCCCCTTGTTTCTAGTTAGAGATAATAGAAATGTTTTAACAAATATATCTGGCAAATTGGTAATACATACTACATTAAGAAAATCAAAATTATTAATACTTCTAATGCATCGTCAACTGCTCATATATATCGATAAGAAAAGACAAGTAAAAGAGATATCTACACCAAAAAAGAGGAGGATGCGAAGTCCATTAATAATTTGATCTATTCCACCTGAGGTAAGTAAAATTAATGATAACATAGAAAACGTGGAGGATGCGGGCATCGATCCCGCTACCTCGCGCATGCGAAGCGCGCACCCTACCATCTGAGCTAACCCCCCATGGGCACAATCGAATAATAATATAAATATTTTAACAAAAATCTTTGGAGAATTTGAGCTAATCTCGCCTAGTCTGTAATAGATATGTTTTAACTAAAATATTTGGCAAATAAGTTACAACTAACTACAATAAGAAAATAAAAATATTAATATTAATATTAATATTAATATTAATATCATCTGAGATAATACCCCTTCTTTCTTATTAGAGATAATATAAATGTTTGAACAAAAATATTTGGCTAATTAGTAATACATACTACATTAAGAAAATCAAAATTATTAATACTTCTAGTGCATCGTCAACTGCTCATAAAATTCGGAAATAAGAAAAAACAAGTAATCAAATGTCCACATAAAAAAGTAGGAGATTCTAAGTCCATTAAGCGGATCTTGTACAAATTGAACTATTCCACCTGAGGCAAGTACAATTAATTTTATATGAAAAACGTGGAGGATGCGGGCATCGATCCCGCTACCTCGCGCATGCAAAGCGCGCGCTCTACCATCTGAGTTAATCCCCCTTGTTTCTAGTTAGAGATAATAGAAATGTTTTAACAAATATATCTGGCAAATTGGTAATACATACTACATTAAGAAATCAAAATTATTAATACTTCTAATGCATCGTCAACTGCTCATAAATATCGATAAGAAAAGACAAGTAAAAGAGATATCTACACCAAAAAAGAGGAGGATGCGAAGTCCATTAATAATTTGAACTATTCCACCTGAGGTAAGTAAAATTAATGATAACATAGACAAGGTGGAGGATGCGGGCATCGATAGCGCTACCTGGCGCATGCTAAGCGCGCGCCTACCATCTGAGCTAATCCCCCTTGTTTTCTAGTTGGAGATAATAGAAATGTTTTAACAAATATATCTGGCAAATTAGTAAAACATACTACATTAAGAAAATCAAAATTATTAATACTTCTAGTGCATCGTCAACTGCTCATAAAATTCGGAAATAAGAAAAAACAAGTAATCAAATGTCCACATAAAAAAGTGGGAGATACTATGTCCATTAGGCGCATATTGTACAAATTGAACTATTCCACCTGAGGCAAGTAAAATTAATTTTAATATAAAAAACGTGGAGGATGCGGGCATCGAACCCGCTACCTCGCGCATGCAAAGCGCGCGCTGTACCATCTGAGCTAATCCCCCTTGTTTCTAGTCAGAGATAATAGAAATGTTTTAACAAATATATCTGGCAAATTGGTAATACATACTACATTAAGAAATCAAAATTATTAATACTTCTAATGCATCGTCAACTGCTCATTATTCATTATATTCATTATATTCATATATATTCATTATATTAAATATAGATTTAGATAAGATTCATCAATGGTTGTTAGCAAATAAATTAACCTTAAATAAGGAGAAAACTGAGTATATGATCATTGGCTCAAGACAAAGACTTGCAACTGTAGATAATGACCCAAATATAAAACTAGGGGAAACTCATATTAAAAGAGTAAGAGAGATAAAGACATTGGGTATTATTGTCGATGAACAACTTTTATGGAAAGGCCATGTCAATAATGTTGTTACTAAAGCTTCAAAAGGAATCGGTATGCTTCGTCGCATGAAAAAGTTTGTTCCTAAACCAATTTTGATAAATGTGTACAATGCTATAGTTCTCCCACATTTTGACTATTGTAGTCTTGTTTGGGACAATTGTAGTATTTGTCTACAAGAAAAATTGCAAAAAATGCAAAATAGGGCAGCAAGAGTCATTACTGGAAGATCATATGATGTGCCATCAGCGAACGTGCTGGGGGAATTAGGCTGGAAATCGTTGGAAGACAGAAGGAAATATAATAAATTATTATTTATGCATAAAATAAAACACAACACACTTCCAAATTGCATGACCAGCATGTTTAGTGTTAACAACAATTCAATATATAGTCTACGCAGTAATAACACTGACTACGCCTTACAAAAACCCAATACAAATTTTATGAAGAAAAGTATTGCTTATTCTGGTGCTAGTCTGTGGAATAATCTACCAAAAGATACTAAAAGAAATAAATGCTCACTAAAGCAGTTCAAGGCTATTCTCTCGGGCAACTAAGTCTAAGTATTCGGTTAATGGTTTTGTAGTTTTAAATAGATTTTAGTTAAGATTATGTATATTTGTTTATTTTTTGTCTGTTGTATATTATTTATATATTGTATATCCTGTAATTTTTAATTAATGTATTATTGGTATAAACGGCCCCTTGGAAACCAGATGCCTACGCGCTCTGAAGGGCTACCGTTTTTAAATAAGTTTAAATACAAAATACAATAAATATCGATAAGAAAAGACAAGTAAAAGAGATATCTACACCAAAAAAGAGGAGGATGCGAAGTCCATTAATAATTTGAACTATTCCACCTGAGGTAAGTAAAATTAATGATAACATAGACAAGGTGGAGGATGCGGGCATCGATACCGCTACCTCGCGCATGCTAAGCGCGCGCCTACCATCTGAGCTAATCCCCCTTGTTTTCTAGTTGGAGATAATAGAAATGTTTTAACAAATATATCTGGCAAAATTAGTAAAACATACTACATTAAGAAAATCAAAATTATTAATACTTCTAGTGCATTGTCAACTGCTCATAAAATTCGGAAATAAGAAAAAACAAGTAATCAAATGTCCACATAAAAAAGTGGGAGATACTATGTCCATTAGGCGCATATTGTACAAATTGAACTATTCCACCTGAGGCAAGTAAAATTAATTTTAATATAAAAAACGTGGAGGATGCGGGCATCGAACCCGCTACCTCGCGCATGCAAAGCGCGCGCTGTACCATCTGAGCTAATCCCCCTTGTTTCTAGTCAGAGATAATAGAAATGTTTTAACAAATATATCTGGCAAATTGGTAATACATACTACATTAAGAAATCAAAATTATTAATACTTCTAATGCATCGTCAACTGCTCATAAATATCGATAAGAAAAGACAAGTAAAAGAGATATCTACACCAAAAAAGAGGAGGATGCGAAGTCCATTAATAATTTGAACTATTCCACCTGAGGTAAGTAAAATTAATGATAACATAGACAAGGTGGAGGATGCGGGCATCGATACCGCTACCTCGCGCATGCTAAGCGCGCGCCTACCATCTGAGCTAATCCCCCTTGTTTTCTAGTTGGAGATAATAGAAATGTTTTAACAAATATATCTGGCAAAATTAGTAAAACATACTACATTAAGAAAATCAAAATTATTAATACTTCTAGTGCATTGTCAACTGCTCATAAAATTCGGAAATAAGAAAAAACAAGTAATCAAATGTCCACATAAAAAAGTGGGAGATACTATGTCCATTAGGCGCATATTGTACAAATTGAACTATTCCACCTGAGGCAAGTAAAATTAATTTTAATATAAAAAACGTGGACGATGCGGGCATCGAACCCGCTACCTCGCGCATGCAAAGCGCGCTGTACCATCTGAGCTAATCCCGCTTGTTTCTAGTTAGAGATAATACAAATGTTTTAAGAAATATATCTCGCAAATTGGTAATACATACTACATTAAGAAAATCAAAATTATTAATACTTCTAGTGCATCGTCAACTGCTCATAAAATTCGGAAATAAGAAAAAACAAGTAATCAAATGTCCACATAAAAAAGTGGGAGATTCTAAGTCCACTAAGCACACATTGTACAAATTGAACTATTCCACCTGAGGCAAGTAAAATTAATTTTAATATGAAAAACGTGGAGGATTTGGGCATCGAACCCGCTACCTCGCGCATGCAAAGCGCTCGCTGTACCATCTGAGGTAATCCCCCTTGTTTCTAGTGAGAGAAAATAGAAATGTTTTAACAAATATATCTGGCAAATTGGTAATACATACTACATTAAGAAAATCAAAATTATTAATACTTCTAATGCATCGTCAACTGCTCATAAATATCGATAAGAAAAGACAAGTGAAAGAGATATCTACACCAAAAAAGAGGAGGATGCTAAGTCCATTAATAATTTGAACTATTCCACCTGAGGTAAGTAAAATTAATGATAACATAGAAAACGTGGAGGATACGGCCATCGATCCCGCTACCTCGCGCATACTAAGCGCGCGCTCTACCATCTGAGCTAATCCCCCTTGTTTTCTAGTTGGAGATAATATAAATGTTTGAACAAATATATCTGGCAAATTAGTAATACATACTACATTAAGAAAATCAAAATTATTAATACTTCTAGTGCATCGTCAACTGCTCATAAAATTCGGAAATAAGAAAAAACAAGTAATCAAATGTCCACATAAAAAAGTGGGAGATTCTAAGTCCATTAAGCGCATCTTGTACAAATTGAACTATTCCACCTGAGGCAAGTAAAATTAATTTTAATATGAAAAACGTGGAGGATGCGGGCATCGATCCCGCTACCTCGCGCATGCAAAGCGCGCGCTCTACCATCTGAGCTAATCCCCCTTGTTTCTAGTTAGAGATAATAGAAATGTTTTAACAAATATATCTGGCAAATTGGTAATACATACTACATTAAGAAAATCAAAATTATTAATACTTCTAATGCATCGTCAACTGCTCATATATATCGATAAGAAAAGACAAGTAAAAGAGATATCTACACCAAAAAAGAGGAGGATGCGAAGTCCATTAATAATTTGATCTATTCCACCTGAGGTAAGTAAAATTAATGATAACATAGAAAACGTGGAGGATGCGGGCATCGATCCCGCTACCTCGCGCATGCGAAGCGCGCACCCTACCATCTGAGCTAACCCCCCATGGGCACAATCGAATAATAATATAAATATTTTAACAAAAATCTTTGGAGAATTTGAGCTAATCTCGCCTAGTCTGTAATAGATATGTTTTAAACTAAAATATTTGGCAAATAAGTTACAACTAACTACAATAAGAAAATAAAAATATTAATATTAATATTAATATTAATATTAATATCATCTGAGATAATACCCCTTCTTTCTTATTAGAGATAATATAAATGTTTGAACAAAAATATTTGGCTAATTAGTAATACATACTACATTAAGAAAATCAAAATTATTAATACTTCTAGTGCATCGTCAACTGCTCATAAAATTCGGAAATAAGAAAAAACAAGTAATCAAATGTCCACATAAAAAAGTGGGAGATTCTAAGTCCATTAAGCGGATCTTGTACAAATTGAACTATTCCACCTGAGGCAAGTACAATTAATTTTATATGAAAAAACGTGGAGGATGCGGGCATCGATCCCGCTACCTCGCGCATGCAAAGCGCGCGCTCTACCATCTGAGCTAATCCCCCTTGTTTCTAGTTAGAGATAATAGAAATGTTTTAACAAATATATCTGGCAAATTGGTAATACATACTACATTAAGAAATCAAAATTATTAATACTTCTAATGCATCGTCAACTGCTCATAAATATCGATAAGAAAAAGACAAGTAAAAGAGATATCTACACCAAAAAAGAGGAGGATGCGAAGTCCATTAATAATTTGAACTATTCCACCTGAGGTAAGTAAAATTAATGATAACATAGACAAGGTGGAGGATGCGGGCATCGATAGCGCTACCTGGCGCATGCTAAGCGCGCGCCTACCATCTGAGCTAATCCCCCTTGTTTTCTAGTTGGAGATAATAGAAATGTTTTAACAAATATATCTGGCAAATTAGTAAAACATACTACATTAAGAAAATCAAAATTATTAATACTTCTAGTGCATCGTCAACTGCTCATAAAATTCGGAAATAAGAAAAAACAAGTAATCAAATGTCCACATGAAAAAGTGGGAGATTCTTAATCATTAAGCGCGTATTGTACAAATTGAACTATTCAAACCTGAGGCAAGTAAAATTAATTTTAATATGAAAAACGTGGAGGATGCGGGCATCGATCCCGCTATCTGAGCTAATCCCCCTTGCTTCTAGTTAGAGATAATAGAAATTTTTTAACAAATATATCTGGTAAATTAGTAATACATACTACATTAAGAAAATCAAAATTATTAATACTTCTAATGCATCGTCAACTGCTAATAAATTTCGATAATAAGAAAAGACAAGTAAAAGACATATCTACATAAAAAAAGGGGAGGATGCTAAATCCATTAAGAATTTGAACTGTCCCACCTGAGGTAAGTAAAATTAATGATAACATAAAAAACGTGGAGGATGCGGGCATCGATCCCGCTACCTCGCGCATGCTAAGCGGGCGCTCTACCATCTGAGCTAAACCCCCTTGGGCACAATCGAATAATAATAGAAATATTTAAAAACAAATATTTGGAGAATTTGAGCTAATCTCGCTTGGTCTGTAATAGATATGTTTTAACTAAAATATTTGGCAAATAAGTTACAACTAACTACAATAAGAAAATGAAAAAATTAATATTAATATTAATATTAATATCGTCTGAGCTAATACCCCTTGTTTTCTAATTAGAGACAATAGAAATATTTTAACAAAAATATTTGGCAAATTAGTAATACATACTACATTAAGAAAATAAAAATTATTAATACTTCTAGTGCATGGTCCAACTGCTCATAAATTTCGGAAATAAGAAAAAACAAGTAATCAAATGTCCACATCAAAAAGTGGGAGATTCTAAGTCCATTAAGCGCATATTGTACAAATTGAACTATTCCACCTGAGGTAAGTAAAATTAATGATAACATAGACAAGGTGGAGGATGCGGGCATCGATACCGCTACCTCGCGCATGCTAAGCGCGCGCCTACCATCTGAGCTAATCCCCCTTGTTTTCTAGTTGGAGATAATAGAAATGTTTTAACAAATATATCTGGCAAATTAGTAAAACATACTACATTAAGAAAATCAAAATTATTAATACTTCTAGTGCATCGTCAACTGCTCATAAAATTCGGAAATAAGAAAAAACAAGTAATCAAATGTCCACATAAAAAAGTGGGAGATTCTAAGTCCATTAAGCGCATCTTGTACAAATTGAACTATTCCACCTGAGGCAAGTAAAATTAATTTTAATATGAAAAACGTGGAGGATGCGGGCATCGATCCCGCTACCTCGCGCATTGCAAAGCGCGCGCTCTAACCATCTGAGCTAATCCCCCTTGTTTCTAGTTAGAGATAATAGAAATGTTTTTAACAAATATATCTGGCAAATTGGTAATACATACTACATTAAGAAAATCAAAATTATTAATACTTCTAATGCATCGTCAACTGCTCATATATATCGATAAGAAAAGACAAGTAAAAGAGATATCTACACCAAAAAAGAGGAGGATGCGAAGTCCATTAATAATTTGATCTATTCCACCTGAGGTAAGTAAAATTAATGATAACATAGAAAACGTGGAGGATGCGGGCATCGATCCCGCTACCTCGCGCATGCGAAGCGCGCACCCTAACCATCTGAGCTAACCCCCCATGGGCACAATCGAATAATAATATAAATATTTTAACAAAAATCTTTGGAGAATTTGAGCTAATCTCGCCTAGTCTGTAATAGATATGTTTTAACTAAAATATTTGGCAAATAAGTTACAACTAACTACAATAAGAAAATAAAAATATTAATATTAATATTAATATTAATATTAATATCATCTGAACTAATCCCCCTTGTTTCTAGTTAGAGGTAATAGAAATGTTTTAACAAAAATATTTGGCAAATTAGTAATACATACTACATTAAGAAAATCAAAATTATTAATACTTCTAGTGCATCGTCAACTGCTCATAAATTACGGAAATAAGAAAAAACAAGTAATCAAATGGCCACATGAAAAAGTGGGAGATTCTAAGTTATTAAGCGCGTATTGTACAAATTGAACTATTCAAACCTGAGGCAAGTAAAATTAATTTTAATATGAAAAACGTGGAGGATGCGGGCATCGATCCCGCTACCTCGCGCATGCAAAGCGCGCGCTCTACCATCTGAGCTAATCCCCCTCGTTTCTAGTTAGAGATAATAGAAACGTTTTAACAAATATATCTGGCAAATTAGTAATACATACTACATTAAGAAAATCAAAATTATTAATACTTCTAATGCATCGTCAACTGCTCATAAATTTCGATAAGAAAAGACAAGTAAAAGAGATATCTACACCAAAAAAGAGGAGGATGATAAGTCCATTAAGAATTTGAACAATTTGAACTATTCCACCTGAGGTAAGTAAAATTAATGATAACATTAAAAATGTGGAGTTTGCGGGCATCGATCCCGCAACCTCGAACACGCTAAGCGCGCGCACTACCATCTGAGCTAATCCCCCTGCTTTCTAGTTAGAGATAATAGCAATGTTTTAACAAAAATATTTGGAAAATTAAGAAATTCAAAATTATTAATAGATCTAGTGCATCGTCAACTGCTCATAAATTTCGATAATTGCAAAAAGAAGTAATCAAATGTCCACATGAAAAAGTGGGAGATTCTAAGTCCATTAAGCGCATACTGTACAATATGAACTATTCCACCTGAGGCAAGTAAAATTAATTTTAATATGAAAAACGTGGAGGATGCGGGTATCGAACCCGCTACCTCGCGCATGCAAAGCGCGCGCTGTACCATCTGAGCTAATCCCGCTTGTTTCTAGTTAGAGATAATAGAAATGTTTTAAGAAATATATCTCGCAAATTGGTAATACATACTACATTAAGAAAATCGAAATTATCAATACTTCTAATGCATCGTCAACTGGTCATAAAATTCATAAATAAGAAAAAACAAGTAATCAAATGTCCACATAAAAAAGTGGGAGATTCTAAGTCCATTAAGCGTATATTGTACAAATTGAACTATTCCACCTGAGGCAAGTAAAATTAATTTTAATATGAAAAATGTGGAGGATGTGGGCATCGAACCCGCTACCTCGCGCATGCTAAGCGCGCGCCTACCATCTGAGCTAATCCCCCTTGTTTTCTAGTTGGAGATAATAGAAATGTTTTAACAAATATATCTGGCAAATTAGTAAAACATACCACATTAAGAAAATCAAAATTATTAATACTTCTAGTGCATCGTCAACTGCTCATAAAATTCGGAAATAAGAAAAAACAAGTAATCAAATGTCCACATAAAAAAGTGGGAGATACTATGTCCATTAGGTGCATATTGTACAAATTGAACTATTCCACCTGAGGCAAGTAAAATTAATTTTAATATGAAAAACGTGGAGGATGCGGGCATCGATCCCGCTACCTCGCGCATGCAAAGCGCGTGCTCTACCATCTGAGCTAATCCCCCTCGTTTCTAGTTAGAGATAATAGAAACGTTTTAACAAATATATCTGGCAAATTAGTAATACATACTACATTAAGAAAATCAAAATTATTAATACTTCTAATGCATCGTCAACTGCTCATAAATTTCGATAAGAAAAGACAAGTAAAAGAGATATCTACACCAAAAAAGAAGAGGATACTATGTCCATTAATAATTTGAACTATTCCACCTGAGGTAAGTAAAATTAATGATAACATATAGAAAACGTGGAGGATGCGGGCATGGATAAAGCTACCTCGCGCATGCTAAGCGCGCACTCTACCATCTGAGCTAATCCCCCTTAAATAAATAAATCTTTTATTGATCCATCTTTGGTTAAAAATACAATGGATTTACAATTTGATAAGGTTATAAAGTTTTCGAATAGATAATTTGAAAGAATGTTATTAAAAAAACAAAAACAAAAAAAAACTAACTAAGAAGACGGAAGTAATGGTTATAAAAGTTCACAAGCACAAGCAAGAAAGGAACGTTTATGTCTTTCGGTTCCCGAAAATATAGAAATGTTTTAGTTTTTCTAGTAGGAGATAATAGAAATGTTTTAACAAATATATCTGGCAAATTAGTTATACATACTACATTAAGAAATTCAAAATTATTAATACTTCTAGTGCATCGTCAACTGCTCATAAAATTCGGAAATAAGAAAAAACAAGTAATCAAATGTCCACATAAAAAAGTGGGAGATTTTATGTCCATTAGGCACATATTGTACAAATTGAACTATTCCACCTGAGGCAAGTAAAATTAATTTTAATATGAAAAACGTGGAGGATGCGGGCATCGATCCCGCTACCTCGCACATGCAAAGCGCGCGCTCTACCATCTGAGCTAATCCCCCTTGGGCACAATCGAGAAATAATAGAAATATTTTAACAAAAATATTTGGAGAATTTGAGCTAATCTCGCCTAGTCTGTAATAGATATGTTTTAACTAAAATATTTGGCAAATAAGTTACAACTAACTACAATAAGAAAATGAAAATATTAATATTAATATTAATATTAATATTAATATTAATATTAATATCATCTGAACTAATCCCCCTTGTTTCTAGTTAGAGATAATAGAAATGTTTTAACAAATATATCTGGCAAATTAGTAATACATACTACATTAAGAAAATCAAAATTATTAGTACATCTAGTGCATCGTCAACTGCTCATAAATTACGGAAATAAGAAAAAACAAGTAATCAAATGGCCACATGAAAAAGTGGGAGATTCTAAGTTATTAAGCGCGTATTGTACAAATTGAACTATTCAAACCTGAGGCAAGTAAAATTAATTTTAATATGAAAAACGTGGAGGATGCGGGCATCGATCCCGCTACCTCGCACATGCAAAGCGCGCGCTCTACCATCTGAGCTAATCCCCCTCGTTTCTAGTTAGAGATAATAGAAACGTTTTAACAAATATATCTGGCAAATTAGTAATACATACTACATTAAGAAAATCAAAATTATTAATACTTCTAATGCATCGTCAACTGCTCATAAATTTCGATAAGAAAAGACAAGTAAAAGAGATATCTACACCAAAAAAGAGGAGGATGATAAGTCCATTAAGAATTTGAACAATTTGAACTATTCCACCTGAGGTAAGTAAAATTAATGATAACATTAAAAATGTGGAAGATGCGGGCAACGATCCCGCTACCTCGAACACGCTAAGCGCGCGCTCTACCATCTGAGCTAATCCCCCTTGCTTTCTAGTTAGAGATAATAGCAATGTTTTAACAAAAATATTTGGAAAATTAAGAAAATCAAAATTATAAATACATCTAGTGCATCGTCAACTGCTCATAAATTTCGATAATTGCAAAAAAGAAGTAATCAAATGTCCACATGAAAAAGTGGGAGATTCTAAGTCCATTAAGCGCATACTGTACAATATGAACTAATCCACCCGAGGTAACTAAAACTAATGTGAATATGAAAAAGGTGGAGGATGCGGGCATCGATCTCGCGACCTCGCGCATGCGAAGCGCGCGCTCTACCATCTGAGCTAACCCCCCATGGGCACAATTGAATAATAATAGAAATATTTTAACAAAAATATTTGGAGAATTTGAGCTAATCTCGCCTAGTCTGTAATAGATATGTTTTAACTAAAATATTTGGCAAATAAGTTACAATTAACTACAATAAGAAAATAAAAATATTAATATTGATATTAATATTAATATTAATATTAATATCATCTGAGATAATACGCCTTGTTTTCTTCTTAGAGATAATATAAATGTTTGAACAAAAATATTTGGCAAATTAGTAATACATACTACATTAAGAAAATCAAAATTATTAATACTTCTAATGCATCGTCAACTGCTCATAAATTTCCGAAATAAGAAAAAAAAGTAATGATCAAATGTCCACATGAAAAAGTGGGAGATTCTTAATCATTAAGCGCGTATTGTACAAATTGAACTATTCAAACCTGAGGCAAGTAAAATTAATTTTAATATGAAAAACGTGGAGGATGCGGGCATCGATCCCGCTACCTCGCGCATGCAAAGCGCGCGCTCTACCATCTGAGCTAATCCCCCTTGTTTCTAGTTAGAGATAATAGAAATTTTTTAACAAATATATCTGGTAAATTAGTAATACATACTACATTAAGAAAATCAAAATTATTAATACTTCTAATGCATCGTCAACTGCTCATAAATTTCGATAATAAGAAAAGACAAGTAAAAGAGATATCTACATCAAAAAAGAGGAGAATGCTAAATCCATTAAGAATTTGAACTGTCCCACCTGAGGTAAGTAAAATTAATGTAGTAGTAGTAGTATAACTTTATTTATACACGCTGACCCCGTCAACCGCAGCTGATTTCCACGGGGGGCTTGTACCAGAAAATAATTTTACATGTAGAATATGATAAGCTATTTACAAAATATATAAGTTTTAAGAGATATGGAGTATTTAAATAGTAAGAAATTAATGAAAGTTTTAGACTATTTACAGGTAAATTGTTTACAATAGTTTTTACGCACTGATGTGAGCAGCGATTTTATTTCGAAAGGAAGAAAGTGACTTGCTTTCCCTAATTTCTTTTGGAATAGAATTCCAAAGGTGTGCTCCGTCGTACATAAAACTATTTTTCATGTTATTTGTACGTGGTTTTGGTAAACAAAGACCACTTGAAATGTCCCGAAGGTGATAATTAGTTTTCTCACTCTTATACGAAAATAGATTTGTGAGTGATTTGGGACCCATTTTGTTTAATAACTTATACATCATTTTTGCTTTAGCTTTTTTTCCTTTCTGTTTGGAGTGGCTCCCATCCCAAAGCACGCAAAGCAATCGTATGATCTACGTCATTGCTTATATTCAGAATAATTCTAGCTGCTCTATTTTGTAGTTTTTGGAGTCGTTTTGATTGAGTTTCGCCAAATACATCCCATACTTCACAGCAGTAGTCAAAGTACGGACGAACAATAGCGTTATATATCAAAATAAGTGTATCTTGGTCAACAAATGGTTTGATCCGACGAATAGCAGAGATTCCTGCTGTTACTTTTTTGCAAATATTTTCAGTATTACTTTTCCAAGATAAATGCTGGTCAATTGTTACTCCGAGAGTTTTGCATTCATGAACTTGTTTAATTTGTTTATTTTCAATGAAAACATTCGGATGAGAATTATAAATATTTTTTATCATATGTTTTGAGCCAATTAACATAAACTCTGTCTTAGCTACATTGAGGCTAAGCTTATTGGCTATTAACCATTTTCTAAGGTTCTCTAAATCAGAATTTACTGCAGCCTCTAGGTCAGTCATAGAATTTGCTGAAGCAGTCAGATTTGTGTCATCTGCAGCAAACAACCGCGGTTTGGTTTTGTTTAGACAATGAGGCAAATCATTGATGTACAACAAAAAGAATAATGGCCCTAAGATAGAGCCTTGTGGTACACCACATTTGATCAAGCGTTCAGATGAAAAGGAGTTTTTTATTTGGCACTTCTGGTTTCGGTTTGTGAGATAAGATTTGAGCAAAGTTAGAGCTTGTCCTTTTATTCCATAGAGCTCTAATTTGCTCAACAGAATTTGATGATCAACAGTATTTATTTATTTATTTATTTATTTATTAGAATTTATAATACATATCAATTACAGTATTATAACTAAAAATTGAATGTATTAGGGTTAACCAAAAACAGAATTCAAGATTCCCTCAGGATTGGTCACCCTTTACAAATACAAATAACATATAACATTAATATGAAATCAAAGAGTAAGACATAACGAAATTATACGAAAACAGCAAAAACTATGGATTAAAAGCAACAGGAAAAAGTTTGAAATAATGCTGAGAAAGTAGCCTCTTAAAAAACGACAAGGTGTTAATGCCACGTATAGAGTATGGGAGAGAGTTCCAGAGCCTAGTGACACGAACGAAATAAGAACACTTAAAGACATCTGTACGGGCATAAGGTACTATAAGAGTCAAGTCATCAATATTACGCAGGACAACGACCCGTACTTCTCCAAGAAATTAAACCACGTGGCATGTCTACTAAGCCATGAATCATTTTAAAAAGGAAGACAAGATCTGTGATTTCCCTACGCATGTACAGAGGAAGAAGCTGAAGTTGTTCAAGCCTGTTCTTGTAATCTACTTCACGACCTAAAATAAGCCGAGAGGCGCGGCGCTGCACCTGCTCAATTTTGTTCATGTTACGTTTCTTGTATGGAGACCATACTGGACTAGCATATTCAAGTGTTGACCTCACCCAGGTGAAATATAGTAAACGCTTAACGGTGTGATCATCAATGTCTCTCGAAGTCCGATACAATAGACCAAGCATCCTTTGGGCCTTAGCAACTACATGATCAGTATGGGTGTTCCAGTTGAGAGTAGTAGTAAGCCATACTCCAAGATCTTTCTCACTCTGAACAACAGACAGCTGTTTAGAACCCAAATAGTACTGACGATCATAAATTGTACGAGTTCTAACAACTCTCAGCACCTTACATTTATCGACATTAAACTCCATTCCCCAGGTGATAGACCAATTGTACAGAGCATTAAGATCTTCCTGGAGTTTATCTTGGTCAGTATTGCTGAAAATAACTTGAAAACACTTCGAGTCATCAGCGAATAAGGGTAAGTGCGATCCCTGAGTGATTGCATCAGCCATATCGTTGATGTATATAAGGAACAGAAGCGGTCCGAGGACCGAACCTTGAGGAACACCTGATGTTACAGGCAGCCATTCAGAAGAAAATCCATCAAGAACAACACGGTGGCGCCTCTGAGAAAGGTAGCTACGGAACCAAGAAAGCAATGGGTCCCGAATACCCATAACGTTGAGCTTATAAAGAAGTTTAGAATGGGGCACACGATCAAATGCCTTAGAGAAGTCAAGATATACTAGGTCAACTTGTTGTTTGTTATCCAATGCTTGAGCGAGTAAGTGAACAACTTGAGTAAGTTGTGTAACACTAGAACGTCCAGGGAAAAAGCCGTGTTGCCAATTAGTGAGATTGTGCGAAATAAAGCTAAACGTTTCACCAAAAACACCCCTTTCCAACAATTTGGACAGCTGATCCAACAGGGAAATACCTCTATAGTTGGCTACTACAGCTTTTCTACTTGCTTTATGTATTGGCACTAAGTTGGCATCTTTCCACTGAGTCGGAAATTCACCCATACTAAGGGATTTATTGAATAATCTAGTCAAAGGAGTAGCGATAGTATCGGCACACTCCTTTAAAAGCCTCGAAGGGATGCCACAGCTAGCCTTATGAATATCTAAAGACTGAAGTGCCTTGAGGACATCCTCACGCTGTAGTACTATATTTGAGAGACAAGGTGAAGTCAGATTATAATTAAGTGTAGGCAAAGAGGAGGTGTCAGCATGATCGTCTAAAGGACTAAAGACAGAATGAAAATAAGCATTAAATAAATCGGCCTTAGATCGAGAATCAGTAGCAGTTACATCACCATAGGATACGACATTAGGAATTCTGCTAGACTTATTTATGGCTTTATAGTAAGACCAGAAACGCTTGGGATTGGTTCTCAAGGACAGACCAAGATTACTAATGTAAAGTTTCTTCTTGTACTTAATTAATTTCTTGATCTCAGCACGCATGCGACGAAATCTAGACCACTGATAATCTGTATCACGAGATTTAGCCTTACGTCTTATAATATTCTTTTTCCTAAGTAGTGAGACGATTTCTTTGTCCACCCAAGGTGGCCGATTAACACAATTAACGCGTTTCTTCATTGCGAATTGGTCTACAATTGAATAGAACGTTTTTTGCCATTTCTCCAAGCTATTGTTGATGTCATCATTGTCAAGTAAAACATCGTCCCCAAGTGATGCCACGAAACGCCTGCCGCATTCCATCAAAATTAGCATTTTTAAAATTGTAGGTGACACGCCTTGTTTGTCGAAGGCGTCTCACTTTAGTTACGATATAAAAATTAATAACAAGGTGATCAGAATCAAGAATATCATGTGCAACAATCAGTTCAGAGACGTCATCCGGACACTCACATAATATCAAATCCAAAATCGAAGTGCTGGAAATATTAATTTCATTCGAGGATTTTTGAATATTATCGGTGTATCTAGTAGGTTCATCAACTAATTGAGTTAAAAAGTACGAATTAATCAAGTGACAGAAATCAGCAGCAATTCCAGTGTCATGAAGATCTGTAGTTGTATTCCAATTAATATGAGGATAGTTAAAGTCTCCAATAAAATACGAGCGGGATCTATCACTGTCATCAGCATGTAACTGCGCCAATAACAAGGCAAAAGAATCGTTAAAATTGGTAAAATCAGGAGGTCTGTAACAGACACATAAAGTTAGTTTTTCTCGCATTTGACGGAAGCAATTCACAAGCAAGAATTTCAGCATCTACAGGCTCTATTTCACGTCTCCTGAAACTTAATATGTTAGATTTGACGGCAAGAGAACTCCACCCCCACGCCGCCCATCAGCACGATCACGACGAAAAATTGTATATCGATTCCCTGGTAAAATTTCATTGTCATGTATGTCGGACCTCAACCAAGTTTCTGTAACAGCAACAATGTCAAGATTTCTCCCAAATACCAAAGCTTGGAACTCATTCAGCTTGTTGCAGAGTGATCGAGCATTCAGTAAACAGCAGTTAAGACCAAAATCATTCGACCAATCGTCACCACGTGCAGAAGTAAGAGTAGGTATCGTGCTTCCAACGGGTCCAGGATTCGGACTTACATCGCCAGATAATAGAACTAGACACGAGGCTGCCAACGTAGCGTTCAAAAGATGTAAGCCAGCTTTTAGTTTATAAGATATTGGAAGTGGGACCACCCGCGAGTGTCGAGGAAAACCAGATGTATTTCTAGATGGGTACAGTTTCACATCAAATTTTAAAGCAAGCATTATAGAAGACGCATCATTAGAGATACTTTGCTGATGTTTTCGAGGACTCCAGAAGCATAAACAGAGATAAAAGCAGAACTAATTTGACTGAGGGATGATAAAGTAAACCACCCGGAATCTTGAAGGTTATATGATGAGAAGATTGGAGAAGATTGGTTATATGATGAGAAGATTTAGTATCAAAGGCTTTCTTCAAATCAATTAAAACTACTAGGTTACACATTTTTCTGTCTAGATTCACATACCATTCATTAGTACAGTCTAGTAATGCACTAGCTGTGGAGTGAAATTTTCGAAATCCAAATTGGGAATCACTGAGAAGCTCAAATTTTGTTAAATAGTCATACAGCTGATCATATAAAATTCGTTCCATAATTTTACTAATGGCCGGTAAAACTGATATTGGTCTGTAGTTTCCAGGAATACTACGTTGGCGATTTTTATACAGAGGCATTACTCTAGCTACTTTCCATTCATCAGGAAAAGAAGATAGAGTAATAGCCTGATTAAAAATTAGTGTAAGTGAATCTGAGATGACAGGTGCAGCAAATTTAATAATTTTGCAAGAAATGTTATCAATGCCAGTGGCTTTATTGCTAGAAAGTCATGCAAAAGACGAGAGACGTGACTGACAGTAACAGGCTGGAATGCAGCAAATTCTGATTTAGCATTTTTGACATACGTTTCAAAATTGCAATTTGAAGAATCTATTTTGCTAGCAAGATCAGGGCCAATATTTGAAAAATATTCATTAAAGCCCTCTGCGATATCTTCAGGACTTGTTAAATTATTTTTTACCTACATTTAGTTCATTTACCACTGTTGGTTTGTTTTGCCTACCTAACAAGTTGTTTATACTTTTCCAAGCTTTCTTGGGATTAAGTTTTTGACCAGCTATTTTCGAGGAATAATAATCTTTTTTGGCATTTCTTAGTTCTATATTCACTTTATTTCTAGTTGTTTTAAAGTCCAACCAGTCATTCTCATGGTTTGTCAAAATGGCTTTTCGTTTAAACTTGTCCCTTGCATTCATAAGTTTCTTTATATCACTTGTAATCCAAGGGACTTTTTTCGATCTTATCTTTTTGTGTTGAAGTGGTGCATGTTTGTCTAGGACTTCTAGAAATAATTTTTTCCAAATTTCCCACATGGCATTTGGATCTTCAGCAAAGAAATACACATATTCCCAGTGTTGTTTTAGCAGTTCTTCAATAAATTTTTTTTCATCAACATTTTTCATGTTTCTAATTTCAAGAGTATTTTCTTGTTTGTTTATGACAGAAATTTTCCTGATTGCAAATACTAAGCTATGATCACTAATACCTGTGTGAATGACACTAGAATCAGAGATTTTCTCTGGCGTATTAGTAACAATATGATCAATAAGACTGGTGGTTGTCATAGTTACTCGAGTAGCTTCATCTATCAGTTGCGTTAACTGGTATAATTCATATAATGACTTTATTTTCTTTGTTGGGATGTTTGAATCTTTATCTGTTTTTAACATATCACAGTTTAGATCACCCAGGATATACATTTCTTTATTTTCATTATCAATAGCTTTGATCAATTTTTCAAAATGATCAAAGAATTCTGATAATGCACTGGGTGGTCTATAGATTGTGGTAACAAGAAATGGTCTGCTATGCGGCTTAATAATTTCAACACAGACCGCTTCCAGTTCAGTGGGAACTAGATCATTTTTTACTTTATAATTGATGGAGCTACGCAAGTAAATACAAACCCCACCGCCGTTTCTTGATCTGTCTTTTCTGACAATATCATAGCCATCCAGATTAATCATGTTATCAGTTATATTCGCATCAAGTCGTGTTTCATTAAATGCAATCAGATCAATGAATTTGTTTGTCATTGAAAAATTAATTTCATCTATTTTTTTCGGTAAACTAACTATATTCAGGAAAGCCATTTTGAAACATCTTTCATTTGGGATTGAGCTGAGAGTTCTTAAAAAATCGCTGCTCACATTGTTGCTTGACATATTATCTACTCTAGCTTGTGTTTCATCATGCGTTTCACATGACTGATGTACATTGTCCACTCCTTCTGGCGACCAGTGGGTGGTCGAAAAAAATGGTTGTTGGTGTTTCTAGTGCTAATTCTATCTGACTTTAAGTAAGTGCAGAATGCACTTCCCAAAGCTTTATCACCGTCCCGATTTAAGTGTAGGTTTGATCTATTTAGTAAGGATTTTCCTATGCAACTATTGTCAATGTATGTAATCTTATGTTTGGAGCATAAACCATGAATTAATTTATTATATTGTTCAATTTTAAGATTGTTTACCTTGCCATCATAGCGCTTGATAGCACCAGATACTGCTACCTTGTTGGTGTGGGCTTTCACTTTGTTGATTAGACTTTCCATGTCTGCTGCAACCTTCTCTGGTTCTTCACCTACCAAGTCGTTCGTTCCAACATGCAGGATAATGGTGTTGCACTGTAGTTCCTCTGCTTGGTTTTCATCAAACTTCTTCGCAAGCTGGTTCACAGTGGCTCCACTGTAGGAATGTGAAATTGCCGAACTATTCCACCTGAAGTAAGTAAAATTAATGATAACATAGAAAACGTGGAGGATGCATCGGGCATCGATCCCGCTACCTCGCGCATACAAAGCGCGCGCTCTACCATCTGAACTAACCCCCCATGGGCACAATCGAATAATAATAGAAAATATTTTAACAAAAATATTTGGAGAATTTGAGCTAATCTCGCCTAGTCTGTAATAGATATGTTTTAACTAAAATATTTGGCAAATAAGTTACAACTAACTACAATGAGAAAATAAAAATATTAATATTAATATTAATATTAATATTAATATTAATATCATCTGAGATAATACTCCTTGTTTTCTTATTAGAGATAATATAAATGTTTGAACAAAAATATTTGGCAAATTAGTAATACATACTACATTAAGAAAATCAAAATTATTAATACTTCTAATGCATCGTCAACTGCTCATAAATTTCCGAAATAAGAAAAAAAAGTAATGATCACATGTCCACATGAAAAAGTGGGAGATTCTTAGTCATTAAGCGCGTATTGTACAAATTGAACTATTCAATCCTGAGGCAAATAAAATTAATTTTAATATGAAAAACGTGGAGGATGCGGGCATCGATCCCGCTACCTCGCTCATGCAAAGCGCGCGCTCTACCATCTGAGCTAATCCCCCTTGTTGCTAGTTAGAGATAATAGAAATTTTTTAACAAATATATCTGGCAAATTAGTAATACATAATACATTAAAGAGTGAGTGTCAGGGTAGTGCTTTGCGCGCTTGTTGTCTTCATGGCGGCCATTTTATGGGACGCCTATTTCAGTTCACAAACGAATCCGTCGATATTTGATCAATCCTTCTTATAAATTATCCATTTTCAAGTTTTCTAAGAAGTAAATATACCTGAGTGATCAATTATTGTGATATTTTTCGTAAAATTGATAATTTACTATAGTAATCTTTTCGATACATAGAAGCTGCTTACGAGCGCTTCGCCTTCGAAGCGTGGAAGGCCGGGTTATGCTGCTGAAACAGCGCGAATAAGTTTGCGAATGGAAGTGTTTGATGAGTAACTATAGTAAAGAAATATATTTTGTTTCTTCTGATGTTTTGTTCATTTGAATTTGCAAAGATTCAGGAACTAAAGCCCGGGCCAGCTTGTTCGTCAGAAACGGCGTTATGCGTGGCCCGCAGTGGTTTCGCACAAACAACCGAACCGCAACTGTACATTCAAATCGTCTTGAACATTAACTTCATAACGCCCCGAAGTCAGGATCGGACTCCAATTTCAACATTTCCAAATATATCTAGAGTTCACATGTAAATTATAGTTCTAACGATGCGATGCACTGCAATAAATTCGTATGAAAACAAAAACACAAGCGCGCAAAGCACTACCCTGACACTCACTATTTAAGAAAATCAAAATTATTAATACTTCTAATCCATCGTCAACTGCTAATAAATTTCGATAATAAGAAAAAAAACAAGTAAAAGAGATATCTACATCAAAAAAGAGGAGGATGCTAAACCCATTAAGAATTTGAACTGTCCCACCTGAGGTAAGTAAAATTAATGATAACATAAAAAACCTGGAGGATGCGGGCATCGATCCCGCTACCTCGCGCATGCAAAGCGCGCGCTCTACCATCTGAGCTAATCCCCCTTGTTTCTAGTTAAAGATAATAGAAATGTTTTAACAAATATATCTGGAAAATTAGTAATACATACTACATTAAGAAAATCAAAATTATTAATACTTCTAATGCATCGTCAACTGCTAATAAATTTCGTTAATAAGAAAACACAAGTAAAAGAGATATCTACATCAAAAAGGAGGAGGATGCTAAGTTCATTAATAATTTGAACTATTCCACCTGAGGTAAGTAAAATTAATGATAACATAAAAAACGTGGAGGATGCGGGCATCGATCTCGCTACCTCGCTCATGCGAAGCGCGCGCTCTACCATCTGAGCTACCCCCCTTGGGCACAATCCAATAATAATAGAAATATTTTAACAAAAAGATTTGGAGAATTTGAGCTAATCTCGCCTAGTCTGTAATAGATATGTTTTAACTAAAATATTTGGCAAATAAGTTACAACTAACTACAATAAGAAAATAAAAATACTAATACTAATATTAATCTTATTAGAGATAATATAAATGTTTGAACAAAAATATTTGGCAAATTAGTAATACATACTACATTAAGAAAATCAAAATTATTAATACTTCTAATGCATTGTCAACTGCTCATAAATTTCGATAAGAAAAGACAAGTAAAAGAGATATCTACACCAAAAAAGAGGAGGATGATAAGTCCATTAAGAATTTGAACAATTTGAACTGTTCCACCTGAGGCAAGTAAAATTAATTTTAATATGAAAAACGTGGAGGATGCGGGCATTGATCCCGCTACCTCGCGCATGCAAAGCGCGCGCTCTACCATCTGAGCTAATCCCCCTTGTTTCTAGTTAAAGATAATAGAAATGTTTTAACAAATATATCTGGAAAATTAGTAATACATACTACATTAAGAAAATCAAAATTATTAATACTTCTAATGCATCGTCAACTGCTCATAAATTTCGATCATAAGAAAAGACAAGTAAAAAATATATCTACATAAAAAAAGAGGAGGATACTAAGTCAATTAAGAATTTGAACTGTTCCACCGAGGTAAGTAAAATTAATGATAACATAAAAAACGTGGAGGATGCGGGCATCGATCTCGCTACCTAGCGCATGCGAAGCGCGCGCTCTACCATCTGAGCTACCCCCCTTGGGCACAATCGAATAATAATAGAAATATTTTAACAAAAATATTTGGAGAATTTGAGCTAATCTCGCCTAGTCTGTAATAGATATGTTTTAACTAAAATATTTGGCAAATAAGTTACAACTAACTACAATAAAAAATGAAAATATTAATATTAATATTAATATTAATATTAATATTAATATTAATATCATCTGAGCTAATCCCCCTTATTTCTAGTTAGAGATAATAGAAATGTTTTAACAAAAATATTTGGCAAATTAGTAATACATACTACATTAAGAAAATCAAAATTATTAATACTTCTAGTGCATCGTCAACTGCTTATAAATTACGGAAATAAGAAAAAACAAGTAATCAAATGGCCACATGAAAAAGTGGGAGATTCTAAGTTATTAAGCGCGTATTGTACAAATTGAACTATTCAAACCTGAGGCAAGTAAAATTAATTTTAATATGAAAAACGTGGAGGATGCGAGCATCGATCCCGCTACCTCGCGCATGCAAAGCGCGCGCTCTAACCATCTGAGCTAATCCCCCTTGTTTCTAGTTAAAGATAATAGAAATGTTTTAACAAATATATCTGGCAAATTAGTAATACATACTACATTAAGAAAATCAAAATTATTAATACTTCTAATGCATCGTCAACTGCTAATAAATTTCGTTAATAAGAAAAACACAAGTAAAAGAGATATCTACATCAAAAAAGAGGAGGATGCTGAGGTAAGTAAAATTAATGATAAAATAAAAAACGTAGAGGATGCGGGCATTGATCCCGCTACCATCGCGCATGCAAAGCGCGCGCTCTACCATCTGAGCTATTCCCCCTTGTTTCTAGTTAGAGATAATAGAAATATTTTAACAAATATATCTGGCAAATTAGTAATACATACTACATTAAGAAAATCAAAATTATTAATACTTCTAGATAGATAGATGGATAGAAACTTTATTTATACACGCTGGCCCCGTCAACCGAAGCTGATTTCCACGAGGGGCGTGTAATAAAAAATAAAAAAAACCCATAAAAAAACCTTAAAAAACCCTTTAAAATTAATTTAAAAACCCTTAAAAACCCTTTAAAAATCATTTAAAAACCCTTAAAAACACTTTAAAAATAATTAAAAAACGGTTAAAAAACCTTTAAAAATCATTTGTATAAAATTTTTAAAAAACCGTTAAAAAATAAATTTAAAAATCCCCCAAAAAAATATTCAAAAAAAGTATAAAAAATATTTAATAAATATTAGTATATTATGTTATTTATGAGTATTTCATAGATATATGTGTTAAGTTATAGTCAAAATATCTAATATCTACATATTTGAATAAAAAACCGTTAATTTTTAAAAAAATTAAAAAAATTTCGCCATAAATATTAAAAAATATTTAATAAATATTAGTATATAATGTTATTTATGAGTAATGCATAGATATATTCTCATTTTCGTCTTTAGTTATACTCAGAGTATGTAATATAAGCATATTTGAATAAAAAACCGTTATAAATTGGTAAATGTTCATATATTAAGTGTATTCGATGTTCTAAGTATGCTAAATGGTTTATTTAATGAAGTGCAATTACTACTGGCTTAGTTTACTAATTACTAGTTATTATTAGTTTACTTAATTACTAATGCATCGTCAACTGCTCATAAATTTCGATCATAAGAAAAGACAAATAAAAAAGATATCTACATAAAAAAGAGGAGGATACTAAGTCAATTAAGAATTTGAACTGTTCCACCGAGGTAAGTAAAATTAATGTGAACATGTAAAACGTGGAGGATGCGGGCATCGATCCCGCTACCTCGCGCATGCAAAGCGCGCGCTGTACCATCTGAGCTAATCCCGTTTGTTTCTAGTTAGAGATAATAGAAATGTTTTATCAAAAATATTTGGCAAATTAGTAATACATACTACATTAAGAAAATCAAAATTATTAATACTTCTAGTGCATCGTCAACTGCTTATAAATTATGGAAATAAGAAAAAACAAGTAATCAAATGGCCACATGAAAAAGTGGGAGATTCTAAGTTATTAAGCGCGTATTGTACAAATTGAACTATTCAAACCTGAGGCAAGTAAAATTAATTTTAATATGAAAAACGTGGAGGATGCGGGCATCGATCCCGCTACCTCGCGCATGCTAAGCGCGCGCTCTACCATCTGAGCTAATCCCCCTTGTTTTCTAGTTGGAGATAATAGAAATGTTTTAACAAATATATCTGGCAAATTGGTAATACATACTACATTAAGAAAATCAAAATTATTAATACTTTTAGTGCATCGTCAACTGCTCATAAAATTCGGAAATAAGAAAAAACAAGTAATCAAATGTCCACATAAAAAAAGTGGGAGATTCTAAGTCCATTAAGCGCACTTGTACAAATTGAACTATTCCACCTGAGGCAAGTAAAATTAATTTTAATATGAAAAATGTGGAGGATGCGGGCATCGATCCCGCTACCTCGCGCATGCTAAGCGCGCGCTCTACCATCTGAGCTAATCCCCCTTGTTTTCTAGTTGGAGATAATAGAAATGTTTTAACAAATATATCTGGCAAATTGGTAATACATACTACATTAAGAAAATCAAAATTATTAATACTTTTAGTGCATCGTCAACTGCTCATAAAATTCGGAAATAAGAAAAAACAAGTAATCAAATGTCCACATAAAAAAGTGGGAGATTCTAAGACCATTAAGCGCACTTGTACAAATTGAACTATTCCACCTGAGGCAAGTAAAATTAATTTTAATATGAAAAATGTGGAGGATGCGGGCATCGATCCCGCTACCTCGCGCATGCAAAGCCCGCGCTATACCATCTGAGCTAATCCCCCTTGTTTCTAGTTAGAGATAATAGAAACGTTTTAACAAATATATCTGTCAAATTGGTAATACATACTACATTAAGAAAATCAAAATTATTAATACTTCTAATGCATCGTCAACAGCTGATAAATTTCGATAGAAAAGACAAGTAAAAGAGATATCTACACCAAAAAAGAGGAGGATGATAAGTCCATTAAGAATTTTAACAATTTGAACTATTCCACCTGAGGTAAGTAAAATTAATGATAACATTAAAAACGTGGAGGATGCGGGCATCGATCCCGCTACCTCGCGCATGCTAAGCGCGCGCTCTACCATCTGAGCTAATCCCCCTTGTTTTCTAGTCGGAGATAATAGAAATGTTTTAACAAATATATCTGGGATACATACTACATTAAGAAAATCAAAATTATTAATACTTTTAGTGCATCGTCAACTGCTCATAAAATTCGGAAATAAGAAAAAACAAGTAATCAAATGTCCACATAAAAAAGTGGGAGATTCTAAGTCCATTAAGCGCACTTGTACAAATTGAACTATTCCACCTGAGGCAAGTAAAATTAATTTTAATATGAAAAATGTGGAGGATGCGGGCATCGATCCCGCTACCTCGCGCATGCTAAGCGCGCGCTCTACCATCTGAGCTAATCCCCCTTGTTTTCTAGTTGGAGATAATAGAAATGTTTTAACAAATATATCTGGCAAATTGGTAATACATACTACATTAAGAAAATCAAAATTATTAATACTTTTAGTGCATCGTCAACTGCTCATAAAATTCGGAAATAAGAAAAAACAAGTAAAAGAGATATCTACACCAAAAAAGAGGAGGATGATAAGTCCATTAAGAATTTGAACAATTTGAACTATTCCACCTGAGGTAAGTAAAATTAATGATAACATTAAAAACGTGGAGGATGCGGGCATCGATCCCGCTACCTCGCGCATGCTAAGCGCGCGCTCTACCATCT